>BGPR01051416.1:747-10836 GCA_013235015.1 Araneus ventricosus
GATGGACAACCAGCTTCTAAGTTCACGTTACTCTTGGCTTTGACGTCACGCCATTTTTCCTAATTCCAGATGGGCAACCAGCTTCTAAGTTCACGTTATTCTTGGCTTTGACGTCACGCTATTTTTCCTAATTCCAGATGGGCAATTGATTCCAAAATAAAATTGGGGTGGATTATTTGATTTTTATCGCAACACTCTTATCACCTTCTGGGAATCCATTGCAGAAATTAAATCGACTTGGTGTCGCAGCATAGCATTTTAAAACGCGAAGGCAATCTTCAAATGATATCCGCAGTTAAGTTTTCGTATGAAATAGGATTGATTTGAAATGAGTTCATTATTAATAATATTTTATAGAAACAGCATATCCTTATTTTAATAAAGGTTTTTCCATTTCAGGCCTCGAAATTGGATTGCCAGGTATGAAGCTTCTTTCTTTTTGCGATCTATTCAACGGAAATGTTTTTCAATACACAGAGCAAAAACAGCAAAATAATTAAGAAGTTTAAAATATATGTGTTGTGTTTTATATTTTAGACATGTATTTTCAAAAACCATCAGTGATTTTCTTTACTCACTTGCTGATTAACACTGAAATGAACGTTATGTTGATTAATTTCATTTGTTCACTTTTTTGTTCCAAATTTGCCGTATGTTTAGAAGAAACAAGGCATACCGCATTCTGACGATAAAAATAATAATTTTTCTTTAGTACTTTTTTAAAATTGCAGAGAAATTTTTTTTCGAAAGCTACTTTAATCACTTTGGATAAGAGCTGTCCTTGTGAAGGCGCAAGATGTGAGTAGAAGCTAATATTTCCTTTTTTAGAATCTCAACTTATAAAACTATATATATTACGTTCAGAGAAAAACAACATACCGTTCAATAATGATTTAAATTCGTATAAATAACAACAAAATATTTTTTAAATTCCAAAACTCCTTGACCTGGTTCTACCTAGAAAAACTATTTAAAAACAACCTGACTTTCGAAATGTTAAGTCAAATTATGTTCACGTGACTTACAGTAAATCGCCGCTTAAAAGCAACACCACTATATCAATTTCCTGAAATTTCAAACAGGAAGAAACAAACTGATTTTTTTCTCAACCAGCAATGAATATTTATGGCTCTTTTTTTCACGTCTGTTAGGAACACGAGGTCTAATGTTTATACCAGATATTAAATATATTCAGAAATATTCGTTATAGGTTGCGAAAATGTACAGTTTTTCCTTCCTCCTTGAAGCTTAAATGTTGAGATAATTGGTACTGTTTGTTGAGCGAGAATGAGCGTTCGGCTGTTCAGAAGGCTCTAGAGCTGGTTTTCGCCATCAAATATATTTTACTAGTATGTAGTACAAGCAATATGCTTTGTGAAAATAGAAGAAAAGGGAAAATATTCGTGCATCTTCTTACATAAAAACGGTATTTTCAACGAAATATAATCTTCACATCCAGAACTGAATTCCGGCAGAGGTTTTAGATAAACGACAAAAAGGAATCAAATGAACTATTGAATTTTGCTTTAGTAATAAAATAAACTGCAAAACTCGGGCGATATATTGATTGATTTATATCTTCTTCTTTCTTCCAATTTTCATAGAGCGCATCACTTGACTACATTCTAGCGCAATTTTGTTTCTTTGTAATTATAGCAACCCTGTAAGTAGGAGAAAATATTGACTAAATAAAATAATATTTTTTTTTTTTTTTAATCCCTAACCGACCTCACCTACCTACCGAAAATGGTGTACGACACATGAAAGCCTGCAGGAAAAATTCGCAAAACATACAAGAAAAAAAACATATAAAAATACAGTGTCAAAAATCAAGAACAAACACATACAGCATGCAGAAAATTAAAAAGAAATAAGAAAGTCGAAACTAAGACTAAAACCTAAGGTAAAGCTAAAATTAATATAAAATACATAATGATATCACAATAAGAAATTTAAAAGGAAATAACGCAAATAACGAAAGAAAAACAACAAAAAATACAAGAAAAAGTGTAAGTAAATAAGTATAGAAAAAGATGTATTAAAAAAGATAAGAGTAAAGATAAGATGAAAGATAAGATATATTAAAGATAAGATTATATATATGAAGATAAGATATATTAAAGATAAGATTATATATATGAAGATAAGATATATTAAAGATAAGATTATATATATGAAGATAAGATATATTAGAGATAAGATAAAAGATAAGATATATTAAACTGTTAAACACTCTGAAATTCCAGAGTTAAGAGTTTGGGAAGAATAATTCTTGTAAGGTTTTGGCAACTGGGGTAAAAAGAAGAATTTTCAACGGGGCTTCGAATCCAGTTTCAAGGCTTCTCTTTCGTGTTTCCATATTCCACATTCCAAAAAGAGTTGTTTAGCATCCCCTTGTCTGCTCCACAGTTGCATTTCTCACTCTCACTCTTTAGATTCCATGTCTAAAAAATATAATAAAAGGATAAAAAAAAAGAAAGAAAGGAGAATGAAAGTTTATTGGGAAGATGTTTTAGTGGAGTTCTAAATGTTAAGATTTTGAAAACCAATGACATAAAAATTCTGCATTTCGTTTTATCTATTGTTTAAGGTATACCTGATTGATTGGGGTTATTTTGGCAGTGTATGCATAAAATTAAAAAAAAAAAATATTTTGTATATCCTATAAGTGATATAATAATATGAGTGGTATCCTATGAGTGATATTATATATCCTGTGAGTGATATAATTCATTTCTTGAATGTCATTATAAAATCTTTTCTTTACCTTATTTATTGATTCATATGCATTTGATAAACAGAGTTACAAAATGCAGAAATTTCTAATTTTTTTTATTTACCCTTAGGCATGAATAATGGAATGGAAGGTATTAAAGCAATTTCTACTTTTATCTTTTCTTTTCAAATTTTGTTTCTGTTTTTCTTGAAATAATAATCGCATATCTAAAATGGTTGATGTAAATAAACATCTAGTCATACAAGTGTTTTATATAAATTTCAAATTAAAATTATTTGATAATTTCTTTAATGTTTCATGTCAGCAAGCAATTTGTTGAATCGTTTAAAAAAGCTAAATTAAATGCATTAGAGCTTCGTATCGCTAAATAAGGTTTTTATCTATCTTATAGTTGTACCAGAGGGAGCAGGTAAATAGTTTTACTGTCGTTTTCTTCCTTTACAAAACCTTTTACTTTAAATTTAATTATTGAAACTGAGAGCTATTTTTCTTCTTTTTTTTGCTTGTGAACTTTTTGAAGAAACAATAAAAAAGGGTTTTTCTTATTTTTATTAAAGGGATTATTTTGGTATAATCTGTACGAGTTTAGAATAAGAGTCAACAAATTTATTGTGACTAGGTTTTGGATAATGTTCCTTTTTAATGTGCTTGGAAAGAGAAAAATGTTTGCGATCAATCCACTAAACACTGCATTGAACAAAAGGATTTATTAAATATATATTGATTAACTGCGCATTTATTTTTATAAAGCAAAACATATGAGATCACATAAAAAAATATCAAAATCCAGAAAGCATTTCAATTCAATGCTGTTTAACACATTCATATGATTCTTGTGTCGAAACTAATGATAGAAATTAGGATTTCGCATGTGCACTAAATGAATTTTTCTATCAAGTTTTATTGAAAAAATCGGGATAACAGTAACCAATTGAATTTTCTGTGTATTTCTTAACAATGGCGTAGTTGGCCCCCTTTTTGCAAAGATAAGCATTATTGTAGAGGTTTAATTCAATTCGCTGTAAATTGCGTTTATCTCGAATTGGAGAATGGGGCGAATTTTATTTTTTTTAGTATGGGGTTATTTCTCACCATTTATCTCTATCTCTGTTTGAAGTCGTAAACTATGTATTTCCTAACTGAGGGAATAAATTGGACTCTGTGTGTCTTTTAATGGTCTAATAATCTTCCATGAACAAGTACTCCATTCCATCAACAAATTTTCCATTCCATTAACAAGTATTCCATTCCATGAACAAGTATTCCATTCCATTAACAAGTATTCCATTCCATCAACAAGTATTCCATTCCATTAACAAATATTCCATTCCATCAACAAGTATTCCATTCCATCAACAAGTATTCCATTCCATTAAAAAATATTCCATTCCATCAACAAGTATTCCATTCCATTAACAAGCATTCAATTCCATGAACAAGTATTCCATTTCTAAATCATTTCATGCGTGTCGAGATTGATCTTCTTGTAGAATCAGGCAATTCAGATTTCACACCATTAGCGAACCACCTGATCTCCTATAGAGGCTCAGACTTTCTTGCGAATTTATAAATTAAAAAATGTCCTTTAATAGAGACAGAACGCCGCCCCATGTCCCTTTTCCTGAAACCATAACGGCTACCGAACCAGTTGCATGGACATGGGACGGAGAGTGTAATAGAGACAGAAATAAAATTAATAATTTAAAACATTACGTATATATTAAATTAAAAATATATTACTGAATATATCACTGAAATGTCTCCTTAAATTTTGGCAGTTGGGCAAAAGACCACTCGAGCATATTCATAAGGGTTATTGTTCTGTAATTGTTATTATGTTGCAGACAATTATATATTTAAATGAAAATTGTAATAACTGGTAAGGCAGCAGGTTCCCCAGCCCTGATATATAATATAAACTCTCCTAATACGTTTAATAAAATGTTTTGGAATATCTTTTTGAATAGAAAGAAAAAGAGAGGATATATTTCTTGAGTTTTAAACAATAAATCGTCTCGCTCGACATGTTTAGTTGTTTCTACATGCTTTGTGTGTCATGTGTTCATATCCATTACTGTATGATTCTGTGTTGTTCACTAAAATACAAAAGTCATTTTCATAACTGCAATAGCTTTAAAAACAACATGTAAAAACAGGTCATTAAGTACTGTTACCTCTTTAAATCTAAGATTTTATCCCTTTTATTCTCATGCTTTTGTAGATACATATTGTGTCCAGTGAACATATGAGTGAACTTTACCCCACCTAAGACATCATATAATATCTTCGAAAGTAATGAATTTCTAAACTTGCGTTGAAGACGTGGGAAGAGATTTGTATTTATCTTGCCATCGCTCGAGCGCCTAATACATCCATTTCTAAAATATACTGACATTCGTCAATGTCTGTAGACAGTTCACATCTTCTGAGCATAAGAAACCACTTCTTCTGTTAATACAAATGTCTGAAATATCTGAAATATTATTTAAAAATCCGAGAAATTTCTTGTTAACATTTTTTTTTTATTTTGGAATCTAATTCAGATATTTCGAACATGTTCAAATACAGTAAGCCTAGTATTTTCCACAATGAATGTGTATAGAATTTGTACCGAAATATGGTTTGATAAATATTGATTACTTTGATACACTTAAGAATTTTTTAAGGCCATAGCACTGTGTTTATAATAAATGTATGGGGAAAACATTCTTAGTAAATGAATTAAGCGTAAGCTATTGTAAGCTCTGAACAACAATGACTATTTTTAAAACTTCTCTTTTAAGGTTGGAGAATTGGAATGAAAGGTATGTACAATGCACAGCTTTTTCAGAAAAGGTATTCTTTTTATCGCCAATTTTTTCTGATAAAATAACTTATATTTAATAGTCCCTTTTTCACCATACATCATTCCTAAAAATAGCTTTCATACAAAGTTTTGTAAAATGTTGTGGAGAAACACTCCTTAAATGTTGATGAACGATCAGTAGTTGTGAATTTTATGAAAAATGGGAGCATCACTGGCTATCTTGGCATTTGTTAATTTTATTCACAATTAAAGTGACGTCTGCGTGTTACTTTTATGGTGAACACATGAAATTTTAAACATTTCATTCTAATTTCGTGATGAAAATGAGACTTAATTCTTATGTTTCGCTGATTTAATTAAAGTCTGTTTGCCTATCTTTCTCTGTCGTTAATTTATGGGAACTTTTCGTGTGATCTGTTTCCCGATGTTCTGAAATGCATACCTCCGGAGGTTGGTCCTCTTTTCACTATTCAGTGCATTGAATAGTAATACTTACATTCGAAACTCCATATGCAATAAGTGAGATTTATAAAAAAATGCATAATTTCTTTTACACTTGTTTTTAAAACAATTTCCTTTTGCCATGAACAATGAAATAGAAATTACTCCTACTGCCTTTCTTTGTTTTTAAATAGCAAGCAAAAACAAGTCTCATATTTATGTTAAAATCTCTTTCTATAATAAATGTTTTATTAATGTGTAAAAGAAATTTGTCTAAGACTTTATTTTTCATTAAATTTACTTCCCTTTGTGCGTTTTTAAAAATTTTCCTGGGAATTAAAACAGCTAATTCGTTTCTCTCTCTTCCTAGATGTGCCCAACAGAAAAGGCGGTATGTACTTTTCTGCACTTTATTCCTTTCTTTTCAAAAATTTATCAATTTCGGCAGGGGAAAATGAAGAATATCGCAGATTTTTGATTGAAATATACAGAATGTTCCGAAGAATCGTTTACAAATTTTACGGGAAGGCCAGACAAACATGAAGAAATCATTTTTGCATTAGAACATGGGATCAGAAACGTAAAGGGATGCCGATACAGAGGACTTTTTGTCAATGAATTCAATAATGAAAAAAGATACACCAGAATGAAATGTACTACGAGGATTGAGTGGAATTAAATTTTCAATAATACAATGTTTCATGAATATGTTTCATGAATGTTCAATACACAATGTTTCATGAATAACAACATTACAAGTCTGTGTGCCAGATCCGATATTGGCAAGTAAGTAGCATTATCAACAGCAAATCTTTGGAATACTTCAAATAAGTGTTCAAGGGACTTGCCGGCTGAGGCAACGCACGCTTCTCGTGTTGTTATTCATGCATCTGGGCTATTCTGCTACTGCAAATTTGTATTTTATTCAATCTGTCTAAAACACTTAATCTGGTGTATCTTTTTCGTTTACTTAATTCACTGACAAAGAGACAACCCCGTAGCCTACTCTCTTTGTATTTTCGAAAATGACTTGAAATTCTATTTTCTATTGCGAAAATGGCGAATGTATTTTTATTGCGAAAATGACTTGTTTCTGTAATGCCTGGCCTACTCTTAATGTTAATAGCAACCTTTCCTGTCACCCTGTACAGGCGTTCAGCTAAACGGGCGACAAATTATACAGGGTGTTCATTAATTATTGTCGGGGTTTCCGTACCTCATAACTTTCGAATAAAAAATATTACGCAAAAACCGATTGCGTATTCGTAAATTACAACTCAACGAATTTTACGTGGCAACAATGCGATCTTAGCGCATTTGCAGTCTGGGTAATTATGACGTCATAAATAAAAATGGCGCCCGTGCAAGAAAAAGCAATGTGTGTATTGTGGTTTTTCGAAACTAAATCAGTCATAACTACTCAACGTCGCTTCAGGACCACGTACAAGAAAGATCCTCCTTCGGATAATTCTATCAGACGCTGGTTAACACAATTTCAGGAAACTGGTAGCGTTCTACACCGAACGGGAGCGGGAAGACCGAGCACTTCGCAGGAAAATGTTGATCGCATCCAAGAAACGTTTACTCGCAGTCCACGAAAATCAACGAGACGAGATTGTCAAGAACATTGTGTACAAGACCCCTGTGCCGTCCCTTGATGAACTGAAGCGCAGAATTGTTACTGCGATCCAAAATGTTACCCCACAAATGCTGGAGGGAAATCGAATTTCGTCCCGATGTGTTACGAGCCACGAAGGGCAGCCATGTGCAAATTCATTAATCTTTTTAATATCATTAATAAAATTCTTTGAGTTGTAATTTACGAATACGTATTAGGTTTTTGCGTAATATTTTTTATTCGAAAGTTATGAGGTACGGAAACCCCGACAATAATTAATGAACACCCTGTATATTTGTTAAGAGATAAGTAAACTTTTTGCAAAAGTGAAAGTAAATATGTTGTCAGAAACCATCTTTAAGTGGAAGTGAAATCAACAAACAGTACAAAAATACTTTTAAAAATATGGATCTGGCATTATTTTTTTCTGTTGGCAAAAAGATTGTAGTACAGTGTACAATGCTGGAAAGGGAAAGATCAGAAGGATCAGAAAGAAATTATTGCAAACTACAATGATTTAAAATATGACTCCTGGTAGTGTTCAAAGAAACGGAAAGGTTGTCTGTCATACCCAAGGCGATCCCCGTTCTGAGGAAATCCTGTGTGGTATAAGTTCAAAGTTGTGAAATCTGGAGAATGTGGAGGAAAGGTTGCATGTTCAGTGCTTCCGGCTGCTAGCGCCAGACATTGTGAAGGAATCCTCAGACGCATTCTGCGATTCATTGACATTCTCTTCACTTTGCTTGTGAGTCAGATGCACTTCTCATATATATTTTTGTGATTTTTGCACACAAAGTAGGGTCTGAAATCCTATCTTCCTTTTAAAGCTTTGTATTCCTTCACGTCTGCTAAGGTTATCAATCGTCAGGATTTGTCTTCGAATTTACTGGAAGCTGTGAATGAGATTTAAATCAATTATTTCTTTTAAAAAAATTTAAAATATTCGAGTGAAATTTAAATTGAGAAATCATATATAATTTTTTATTCGTGTTGCTTTAAATAGACTCAATTAGCAAAAATGATCAACATTTTTCTGAAATACCACTAAATATGATCTTTTTAATTGTTTTCTTATCTCCTAAAGTATGGATGGTGAAATAGAAGTGAAACTAAATTGTTTTGCCTTTAAAAACATTCTTTTGCCTCCCTCAAGCATTAATATGAAGATATGGACTCATGTTTTTAACAATATAGCTTTCAGACTTCCGATAGTTTTGTAAATTGCCTGTTGCGTGAAGCAAAAATCGTTGGAAAACGCTGGTCATAGAGCAACCAAATTTGGCACATAATCACCTCTTTGTTAGTAGTTGCTTATTAAGAGAGTGGTTTTAGAAAAAAATTATTACGTTCTTAATTAATTAAAAGCTAATTGAAATTGTTGCGATTTCCATCTATAACTTCGAAGTATATCATCGAATAAAAATCATTTTTGCACTAGTTTAATATTTAAAGAATAAGATTTTCAGCTTTAAACTAATTAGTTTTTATACCCAAATTATTTCAGTGCAATTTTTTATTTAATTTTTTTAAAAAATTTAAAAGTAAATTTAAATATAATTTTTGAAAATTCTTTTTGTTGTTTCAATTAAATTCAAACTAATTTTATTGCTTCATCAAATCTTTCAGTCGCGTACTTCTGCTAATGTTTCCATTATCATAAGAAACGCTTTCCTCGGACATTAGGTTCAAAGCAGAACTTACACTTTCACTTTTATTAAGAGGATAATGTTTATAGGCTGTTAAGTTTTTGTAAACTGCGTGAAAGTATAGAATACAACGGCTGATGCAATCAAGCCAAATGGAAGGAAAAAATATTGAATCAAGCCTGAAATATTATCTTGTTATACTGTTTCGGACAAGAGGTTCGAATATCATCTATTTTTTATAATTATTAATGCCTATGTATTCAGTTTCTTTCTTTCCCATAGAACAAGGTGAGTCATAAGTCTCCATACAAATGGTGAAAGCGGTGATTAATGTTTATTTTAGTCATACAAATCGTATAATATGATACTACAGTTACGGGATATGTTCCGCATGTCTTCCTACTAATGCAACACGCAATGGTAACCGCTCTAACAAATTTTGAGCTGGAAAGTTCTCGTTCATGTTCAGTGTCCATCCTACGGTCAGTATCGCCCTCTTTCAGCTGTTGCAACATGTGCAGATTGTATGGGTGTCACTTGTTAGCACGGATACCTTAAGGTATCCGACTGGTTTAAAAACGCCGTTTTTGATGAAATTATCAAAAACCTTTTTATGAATTAATTTTGTAGCCTGTTTAATCAGTTTTCTAAAACTGTCTCACTTTTTACTCTACGTGAATTACAAATGGAGTTACAGCTGTTTTATTACCGAACTGTAAGCATTATTTTATGTTGCGTGAAAACTTTAAATGTGCTTTCTGAGAAATGATATTTTTGAGGAAAACTGTCAACCATAACAATGACTTCTCAAAAAGTTATTCAAGTATTGATATGAAATTTT
>BGPR01051417.1:0-10836 GCA_013235015.1 Araneus ventricosus
CACCAAAAAACGAGTTTTAAAACCTCCGTTTATCAGAAAGCGAGTAAGATCGCAACTTGAAACCTGAATTCTGCCCGAGTAACCACTAATTTAAGATCTCAACCATTAAAAGAATAAATAATTGTTAACGAAAACTTTCAAACGAATTCTTTCTGCCATGTCTTCTATGTGATTTTTCCGCATTTTTATTAAAACACGGCAAAGAAGAAAAGGAGAACTATTTCAGTAGTTTTAAGATGTAAAACACACAAATTCTTCGAAGGCCCATAATCATAAAAGGTTATTCATTTCCTTTCTGCACGTAATTCAAGACAACGCAGCGGCAAAAGTAAGCAAAAAGGAATGAAAAAAAATCAGGATTTTTATTCAATTTTTTGCGTACCAGAGGCGTGTGTTTATTTTATTCATAACAAGCAATGTTGATAGCCCGGGAAATGCATTTTACTCGCGTCTGGAGGATGTCTAGACGCATTTTCCAGTGCATGGGGCTTTTCATTACATTATCTGAGTGAGAGTAAATGTAACCCGAGGCTCTTTGCTGTTGGTTTACTTATAGCGAAAATAGTTTTTAGTCATAATATTCATCATGATCAGTACTTTTCTATTCAAAGAACATTTGATAAGAAATGGGAATCGCGCTTTTAGTAACTATTCGTAACAGATAAAGAAGTACAGTTCGTAGCAAGTGTTCCATATCGTTTAACTTGAGTGATGGAATTCATTCGAAGAATTTTTTTTTCTGAGAAGCTTATTTCTAGCAAATGGATTCAACTTCTTCAAGGAAAGAAGTTTTTTTAAAATAATTATTACATCAGTGAATATATTTGGTTTCATAAGATAAAAATAAAAATTACTTTAAAATAAGAGAACAGTTAATAACTTTGGTAAGCTTTTATGATCTTCTGCAATTGGGAATGAGTTTACTCGAGAATAACAAAAATAATACTCTACTTTTAGGAGATTCTCAACTTGAGATTTGCGGGAAAGTACCAAGAAGTTCGTCAGAGAAGATCAAATGTTATTAGACATATCTCTGGAAATTAATGTTTTGCTGCTGTTGTTTATCACTCGACCAAGGCATAGTTAGAAATCATCACCTCTAATACAAAGAGAACAAAGTACAGCCTCTGTTTAGTCCCATGGATCAGAGCACTATAAAAGGAAAATAATGAATCATCCCAGAAGTGTATCACGAAAAGCCAGCGTATTTAAGAAATTATGAACTTGAGATTTGAGGGAAAAGCTTCAAGGAATTTGTCAAGAAAGTTCAAACGTCATAAGACATAATTGTAGAAATTTATGTATTACTGCTATTATTTATCACCAGTTAGTAGTAGCAATATAGAGGGTTTTTTGGCACAAGGCCCAGTTTAGGACATGCTGGACCAAACACAAGGCACTATTAGAAATCATGAGCTCTGATACCCACGCCAAAGAGAATACGGCTTCTATTTAGTCTATTTAGAATACGGCACCATCCAAGGAAAAAACGAACCATTTAAGATAGTTAACCTTTTCCTTACGGCGGTGTAGATGCTAACCAGTAATTGTTTTCATCTGCATTTGGGTTAACGCAGATGCTCTACTACTGAGCAATTAGAGCTACAATGGCGTGTGGCCTCTGAGGAGAATCGCCATTTTGGTTCTTTTACAATTTTATTCCATTTTGCTTTCATTGTAAATGTATTTTTCGTTCTATTTTGCTTTTTTATGTTTTATTTTAAGGTTTTATTAATGCATATTTTTATAATTTTTTAACTTATTTTTCGAAGTTCTAATTTTGTTTTTCGTGTATTCTATCAGAAGCAGCTGCATACGCGCCTTTCTGTATAATGCATTAGAATTTTAATTAATTTTTAATTCAAGTTCTATTAATTTTTAATTTAATTTTCGTTAATTTTATCAATTTTTACTGAGCAATTAGGATATTTTCCCACACCTCGTAGCTAACCTGCTACTTCTTTATCATACATGTACATACGGTGTAGATTTACTTTAAATTTATTATTTATTTAATTTAAATAACACTTGCCGCTCTCGCCGCCCTCCGGTCAGTGTCGCAGTCAGCACCCACTTTGCTCAGCACTGCCCTTGCCACCTCGCTGCTTCGAGGCTCTCAGCCACTACTTTTTTCAGTTTTAAATACTGCATGAAGATCAGTGGAACACACCATAAAACCATAGTAGATTTCATATTCTTTGTAGATAACACAGATTCCTTTAAAATTGTAAAATCTTTCAATAAACCCCATCTAGTTGTAATGTTTTGTATAACTTTCTCAAGAATTTCGGCATGGAAGTCTTCAGATCCATAAATACAGAATGATATCGCTCTAAATAAACAGTTTCCTTCATTTACAATAGGTATTTTACAATATTTTTGGCACGTCATTTTGATGGAACTGTTGGGATCTATATATTTAAAATAATATGGTAAAACCTTCAGACAGTTCGCCAGCTCCAACCACTGGACGGATTTCGATAATTTTTATTTCATATGAAAGCTTATGACGTCTAAATATCTCATCAAAGGTCGTCTGCCCCATCCCCCATTTTCGAACGAAATGGAAAAAACATTTCTCCACCATACATTCTCTATATGTTTTTCCGATTACGTTTGAAAATGGGTGGTGCTGGGGGGCAGTCAACCATTGATGACATATTTAGACGTCGTAAGCTTTCATATGAAACGAGTGGTTGGGGGGGGGGGACAGTAAAAAAGTTTTTCCAAATTATTTTTTGGTAAAACCTTCAGACAATTCGCCAGCCCCAACCACTTGACAGATTTCGGTAATTTTTATTTCATATGAAAGCTTATGACGTCTAGATATTTCATCAAGGGTCGTCTGCCCCCCCTTCCAATTTCGAACGAAATCGAAACAGCATTTCTCCACCATACATTTTGTAAACGTTTTTTCGATTTCGTTCGAAAATAGGGGGAGGCCATTGATGACATATCTAGACGTCATAAGCTTTCATATGAAACAAAAATTGTCGAAATCTGTTGGGTGGTTATGGCTGGCGAACTGTCTAAAGGTTTTCCTCCATAGAGAATGTATGGTGGATAAATGTATTTTCGATTTCGTTCGAAAATGGGGGGTGGGAGCAGACGACCCTTGATGACATATCTAGACGTCTTTAAGCTTTAATATGAAATAATAATTATCGAAATCCGTCGAGTGGTTGGGGCTGGTGAACTGTCTCAATGCTTTACCATATTATTTTAAATATATAGATAGTTCACCAGTACTTCTGTTATTTTTCCTCCAGACCGATTCATGCCCATTGTCGGTGGGATAGCATATCTAGGCAAGCCCTTGAGTCTTTGACTTATGATGAAGGCGAAGTGCTACATCTTCTGTTGATTAAAGTGACCTGAAGCACCTAAGGAAAGCCATGAGGTGGAAATCCGACTTTAACTCCTAAATATAGGGGTACGTTGCCTTCCTGAAGGACTTTCAGGAGCAACTGGTACATGTTTGTGTTACGGAAACTGAAATACCTCCAACAATTAACCTGAAAGCAGCGAGAAATTCATTGCTAAAATGCACATCGAAAAGTTTTTGAATGATGCTGGTTAAGAGCACAGCCGGAGGATAGAACCCGCAACTTTCTTCCTTCGATTCATGATCCTCACCATGCCATATCTTAGCCCACAAGGTCAATTGGGTGGAGAGTAGGTGTCTGAGGCATAAAAGATTGAAAACCGCAGGGCATGTCATTGTTCATTCATAAAGCTACAAGGTTACTACAATTCATGAAAACTAATTCTCTTTATTATTGTGTGACTGTATTTAAAAAATTAAATGTTTTTATTAAAGTATTTCCTTCACGTACCAAAAATGAACGAAAATTATATTTGTTTGCCGCAAAAAGTCACAATCTTTTAGTTTTGGATATTTATTATTGTATTTTAAATTACTAATATAAAAGAGATGCAGTAGAGTCTCCCTACAGCGAATTTCCCCCATAACGAAATTTTTAATCGGCATGTTAAATAACATTCAAAATATTCTCCATATAACGAAGTGGTTGCCTCCCTATAACGAATTTTTTCAGACCTTTATCTTTTTCGATTTTTGTTATTTTTGAAGAAAGTTGCCAATTTCTGTGCGCCAAATCGCTCACACGTGCCTGTTTCTGGAACCACTCGCATTGTTCATCCCAGCGATAACACATAACAATAGAATGCTATGTGAAGGGCAATGCAGTTGTGGGGACCTGGGTTTGTACGGTTCTATGTCCGATGCGCACATCATTAACTCGTGGACTTTCCGCACACATTGTAGGTTTACTGGATTTAATTACCTTTGGCAGAAAAACTTGGCAAACATCTAGAGGGGCAATAGGTGATGCATACTTGTCGTTCTTATAAGATAGTGATTGATGAAATCAGGGGGTTCTTTTTTATGGGACAATCACCACTTTCCCAAGGGAAAATTGATAATTACCTTTACTGAAAATTGTAACTCGGTTTATTATATTGCATCATTTTTTCGTACATCAAAATTATCATTCTTATAACTTTTGCAGAGTAAATTTATAAACGAGTTCCTTTATCAATCAATTTTGTTGAGAAGCAATTTCTTTTTTTATCCTATTCATGTATTTTCAATTTATTTAACATTACTATTAACTTATATCGATTATTTATATTTTAATTTAAATTATATCGGTATTAGTTATTTGTTTGAGAATAACAGTTATTAAATTCCTTAGCATTTTCCCACGGAAGCATCGTTGAAGCAGGGGGCACTGACATTGATTGACTGTTATATGCTAAAGGTTTTCAATCCGCTAAAGCCACGCCAAATCATATTATATAGACATCGATGAAGTTTACAATACTGCAACCTTTCCAACGCTTGTGCGCAAAGGACACTACTTAATGACTTAGCGCTAATGAGGCTGTGCGCAAGTTCCACAATACCGTTTGTACAGAGGGAGCAACATTTCTACGGGTCAAGATTCCAAGAATAGGGGTGAAGTAGGGGTGGAAACAGCAAATGGATGTGACAACACGCATTTTATGTTTATCCGTACTAGTACATATTATTCTCTAAATTGGTGAATTGTCTTCACTTTTGAGCATTTTATTTATACAATAAAAATTAGTATAATTTTAACAAATTTACAATAAATATTACTTCACTTTTAATTTAAAGTCATAATTAAATATTTTTTAGCTTATAGCACATACTAAAAGGTTTAACTGCAAAAATATTTAATCTCCGTATAACGAAATTTTCTCTATAGCGAATTTTTCAACTGGAACCAAGCGATTTCGTTATAGGGAGATTCCACTGTATTTGTCTTTCTAAATGTATGAACAGCTCACACAAATCATAGAATCGGCAACTTTTATGGCAATATTTTTTTTATTTTTCAACATTCTCTGATAGATCAGCCCTCGAAAGTCATCACTGCAGAAAACAAATCCACAAAACGACGGAATGGAAGAAAAAAATTTCAAAAAATAAAAAAGCCCGAAACAATAAAGGAAAGAAGTGTTTAATTTGTTTACACCGACGACATTTCGGGCGGGTCGATTTTTCAAAAGCGGATTTAAAGAGTCACAAATAAGATCACAAAAACTTCAAAAACCAATTAAACGGAAGCGCTCCCCCTCCCAGTGGATAAGCGATACACAACGCAGGAGCCTTTCCGTTCTAAATTCCATTCAAGAAAGAAGAACCATAAAAAAAACGGGGCGGGGAAGAAGAATCAACAAGAAAAAAACACAAAAAAGTTAATTCTTCCCCTCAAATATCGGTTTTGTCCTTCGATAGATTTATCGAATTTTGGAAACCCAGTCTTTCTCTTGATAAATGTGCCCTCTTATCCTTTCTTCTTTGATTCAAAAAAAGAAAAACGTTGAAAAAAACGTTACATTATACGTTTTTTTCCCACCCATCTCTTAAAGATGTATACATCGTCGATGCACGCATGTGTGTTTGTAGCAGCACTCGGTTATCTTTAAAGGGGGAAAAAGCCCATTGTTTGTCAAGTCAAACATATTTCATAATAAAACTCTTTCGCTCGTTCTTTTATTATTTTTTTCTCTTTCTTGTCGTTCCAATTTTATTTTTCCGTGGCTTTCGCCATCTTGTTGGACCTGTTGTGAGGATGGTGAAGCAAGAGCAACAGCGCACACACAAAATGGCAGCAGGATTCCGGGGTGTTTGCATTTGAAGGAGAGCCCTGTTCTCCTGAATAATGGGGCGAAAAACTTAATCAAGGAAGGCACCTCTCAGCGAACGGAAGTTAAATATTGCTTAATAAATGGGGCACAATAAAAAGGGAGCGATTTTTCTTCTTCTTCGACAGTCTCCCTCATTGTCTTTTTTCACCCTCTTGAGCAATTTTTGCGCAAGAAAAGGTTTGAGGGGATTCTTGTATTCAGTGGCGAGGTTTTAAGAACCTCTCTTTTGAGAATAGCCGGTGACTTAAAAGTTAATTATATCGTCCCGATTTTTGAAGAGCCCATTTCGAATAAATGAAAATGAAGTATTAGTAGATTAATACATTGTCGAATTTAGACTATCTGGATGATTTCTTAATGTACAGTGGTAGAAAAGTAGTTTTAATGAAGTTATTAACTTTAGTTAACTTTAACTTTAGTTATAGGACAAGGGTATTTGCTTACAACTGCAGACTGCAGTTCTTGCAGCGAGGATTGCAACAACTAGCATAGTTTTTTGTAGTTTATTTGTCTTCAAAACACTGCAATTACATTTTTATAAAATACACTTTAAAGTCGGGAAAAATAGCTTAATAAATTGGTCCAATTCCGAAAACTGGCAACCCAAATTGGACAACCGATTTCTTCAAGCACAATTATTTTTGATTCTCGAATTCGCACCATCTCATAATGCATGGACACAAGTATGACATTTTACGCACTGTATAATATCTTTTTTCTTTGTTTCCTCTCAAACCACATATATCCTTAGTTTTTGTCCTCTCTGACCCATCATTTCATGCCTTTAAGTTCTTTCATTGATTTCTAGATTTGGCTTGTTCCATTTCCAATTTATGACGACTACTAGTGGTGAACTGCTTATCTGATCTATTATCATAGAGGCAACCATTTGCCGTCCAATCTAGACAACTTTTGGACAACAACAACATAAAAAAATCCTCTAACCTTATCTTGTAGAGGGACGAGACTCACATTTATATCGAATGCCGCTGTTGAAGAATTAATTCAATTTCAGGAATCATTTTTATTAGATGGCTAAGTTCCACGACACAGTACATTAAAAGGACAAGACGCAAGACAGAGAACAACACAAGACAAGTCACAGTCAAGAAGAGAGAGAGGCATCATGGGAAAAACCCGGATGGCTCTAGTAGCGCCACCTACCATGAAAAGGAGAAGGCAGTGAATTGTAACCGCTACAATCTTTAATTTTTCTTAATCAATTTTTGTAGTAAATTGTAGCGAAATAAATTTCCTATTTGAGGATATAATAACATATTTTCCTACTTACTTTAAAACAATTTAAGAGCCTCTGTCTTATGTTAAAATTATAAATTGATGATATCGAAATCTCTAATCACTTGGAAAGGATAACTTGTTCCCTAACTATAACCACGTAGCATTTTCTCTTAAAAATGATTTCATATACCACATTTACATCATAATTTACCTATTTTAAGGCCTAAATATTTAATAGAATTGAAATTATGATACCGGTCCAATCTAGGCAATTAAGGATTATTTAACTGTACGCAATGTAAAGCAACGGATTCGGAAACCCTCCACGATTTTGCGCATGCGCCGGGAGGAGTTATTTTCACAAAAATAGGGGGAAAGTGAATAATGGAAGGGTGATGTTTACATTTTAATGAGCGTTATCTAACAAAGAACTCCGGAAATGCGGTCATATGATTCATTGCCTGACACCCCTTTTCGGTGTGAAATCGTCCAAAGGTGGTAGTCTCGGAATCCGTTGCCGAACTATACTTTAGTTGCTTCGACTGTTCTCTATTGATGTTAGGATATCGTTATTATTGATGGTAATGTTATTTTATACTGCTCAAAGGGTTCTAGCCAATGATAGGACAAATTCGGGGAATTCGGGAAAACTAAGGGGCAGGGTCTTCTAGACTTACGACTGAGTTAATTTCAGAAAGCCAAGTCGTAAGTCAATGTGGTAGTAATTCGGATTTATATTTTTCAACAGTATTTTCATTCATATGGGTTATAAAAAAATGTACATAAAACACAAAAAAATTCAGTCTATGCACCTATAATTATTGTGCATAATGTGAAAAATACATTATGTGTTCTCTGTTGTACGTACTGTAAAAAAAGTACGGTAAAAATAAGTTTCATTTTGAAATTTATTTTTTGTAGACCATAGGTCGAGAAAAAGGTGTAGATGTAAGCCTTCTTCAGCCTAAAAGAATATATCAACGGTTTTGTAAAATCTGAATCTCAATATTTAAAATTTCCTAACTTGATAAACAATAATAATTGATAAAATGTAATTTTTCTTCATATAAATATTGGTCCGTCGAGCCGGAGCAATGGAAGCGATAGTTCTTTCTTAATTAAAAATGGACATGTACTATATTTTTTTCAATTATTTATTTTAAAACTCAACCATCCATTTCGATGCGATAGCTCTTTTTAATTAAAATGGACCTGCGCCGGCGGAGTTATTTTCATAAAAATAGGGGGCAAAGTGAAGAATGGAAGGGTGAGGTTTACATTTTACTGAGCGTGATTAACAAAGAACTCCGGAAATGCGCTCATATGACTCATTGCCTGACACCCCTTTCCGGTGTAAAATCGTCCAAAGGTGGTAGTCTCGGAATCCGTTGCCGAACTATAATGATACACCTTAAATTATTTCCTTACTCGAGTAAATTGACTATAGTTATTGTTATATAGTTATATCGAGCTATTGACTATAGTTTATCAAAGAACTACCATCCTACGCAGCAAATTTTTACCTAAAGCAGAATAAACATTTTATAAAGAAAACAAGAAAGAGACAAAAATTTCCTTGGTTTTTTCTTATCAATCCCTCTCCCCTCCTATATTGTGATTGAGTAAATTTTCTGCTGAAGAATTCCATTTTTTTCAAGTAAAAGTTTTTTTTGGACATAAAATATAACAAACGCAGAACTCTTTAATTTCTGCGAAGTCAAAGCGCTCTCATATATATTATTAGAAGCAGAAAGCTCCACTAGGAATGCAGAGAGTTCTTTTCTCCCTCATTAGTTCGTTTCATAGTAGACAGAAATAGACTAAGATTAGGCATGTCCAATTGATGATAGATAATGAGACAGAACCGAATCTTGCACTTCGAGTTGTTTCAAGGTTGGGGGGAAGAATGCAGACGCTGCCACTTTAAAGTTCTTGTTAAGTAATGATTATAGGAAATTCAGCATTAATAATGTCTAATGAATCGAAAACAAAAATTTTTCTAAGAAATTCTGCGCAGTTTCTTTTTATGGTTATTAAAAGTTCAGAACGTCGTTTTTATCACAGCAAGTCATGGAAAGGTCAATTAAAAATAAAGTACCTTGAAAATACCTATAAATAGACAAAGGAATAATGCTTTTTATTTCTCAGAATTGCATTCCAGCTTCTTATTTATTTGAGTAAATGTTTCATATGTTACTACTAATGGCAAAATGACTTTTACAGAATATTCCAACCAGTGGGATGCATTCAACCGAAGCAAGTGAAGCAGCGCTTTAGTAAACAATTTGTTCTCTCAGACGCTGTTTAGCCGTGTGTTCCAATTTCTTTTCTCTCAAAAATGTTTAGAAGCACGATTGCATTTTCTATTTTGCTACGGAAGAGTCTAAGAACGGATTTCATATTAAATTGCGCTTCCCTTCATCATTTTTGGCTTTCCAGTCGATTGTGGGTGCGATGTAAAAAACTTTTGTTTAAAGTAAGCAGATGATTCGCGCTTCGTCTGGGTAGTTGCTCTCCCCCCATTGATTCGTTGAGCTCATGTTCATTACGTCTTCCTCGCCCTCACCTATCATGTGACTTTTCGGAGCATCCCAGTAATTGTGGCTTTGCGGCCGACCTTGAGTGCAGTGCGAAGCATAAAATGCGTGTGTTAAGTGAGCAAGTGATTCACGCTTCTTCTCGCCACCTCACTACAGGTTCCGTTGAATCCATGCTCATTACGTCATTTTCTAGTTCACATTGATAACGTGACTTCTCGGAACTGGTGCAGAGAAGGAAGAGGAAAATTACAAAGTGAAGCTTTTTACGATTGATATCTCATTTATGAACGGCGTTGCATTCTGTTACAAACTGTTGGGTGTGGAGTGGTAACTGAGTAGTGTTATGTGGTATTATGTAGTGTTTATGTGGTATTTTAATTTAGTGCTTCTTCTTCATACTTTATTCTTGTGTTAAGCTTTTTTTTATTTTTGGAATAATTTATTAATATTATTACAGTTTTTTAAACCATATATGGAAAATATTGCGCTTATTATGTGTACTAATAGTTCGCCTATTTCTGTACGTTTTAGAACCACCGCACGCTACTTGATCAGCTATTGTTAAACCAATAAAAATATTAGCAGTGTTCTTCTTTCATGGCATCTCATTTATAAGATGTCGTGTAAATGGAATGTTTTTTTAAAAATTATGCATCCAAGTGTTCTCGAATAGCATCCATAGAACTCGATGTAATGCGACTGGTGTGGTTCGTTATTAATAATTATGTATAATTAGAAATTTTAGAAGATAAGCTACGAATGTTTTATAAAAAAATTGTATTACATACTACTGTGTTTTCAGGGTTGCAAATTTGAAATGCTTGCTCTAGATAGTGTTACATACTGCTGTGTTTTC
>BGPR01051418.1:0-10836 GCA_013235015.1 Araneus ventricosus
GCTAATTCCAAAATTTGCCGATAGATGGCGTTGTAAGTTGTCTCATCAAGTAGAGTATAGCCTACAAGACTTACGAACCTACTTACATAGAAACCAACTTTATGGCCTAAGCTGTAATCGTTTAGAAGTTAAAGGGGTGTAACAGATATAAGTGGGAACCTTGTTTGATGACTGTTTATGTTAAACTAATAGCTGAATGTTTTTCATAGTAGTCAGACAGCTAAACACTTTTCATCGTCGCTTAACTAGCAACAATTCAACGCAGAACTAATCTTTCGGAATCCACAGAACTTCCGACTAAAGATAAATATTTTTGACTACAAAAAACAGACGCCGTTTGCGGACAAAATGTTTTAGCTTTTGCAGGAAATCAGTCCATTGGCCAATATTTATTTTGTTCATAAAGACTCTTTCAGTAATCGGCCAATCAACAAACGTCTCGAGGAAGCGGTTGTCGGTGATTGGCCTAAGATAATGAATTTCAAAGCTTTATAACTTGGTAAATTTTAGTCTAGTCGAACCTAAAATCGATCCCATCTACCGACCCGGTTTTTGGATTTGAAAAAAATAACCGGTTTAAACCGGAGCAAAAAAAAAATAACCGAAAAAATCGATTTTCCGTTTAAACCGGTAAGTTTTTCCCATCCCTAATTTGAATGTAGTAATAATACTATACGTACCATGACTGGTCAAATGACCGGTTGTAAATTTTGATTCGAAAATTCGTATAAAATGTTATCGCTTTTTCGCACTTGACGTTATAACTTTTTCTATTAAATATATAGAATTAATTTTTCGTTATTTGTTTTTATTTTTCTTTGTTAATTCTGACAAGCACGTGTAGCCTAGCGTTATTTACCACCACAGGTCATTTGACCGGGAGCAAAATTTATTTGTTGTTTTTTTTTATCAATGTTTTTGAGGTTTCAAAGAGGAAGAAAATGCTCATTTTTTTCGCAACCAATAACGAATATTTTTTAATTTTTTCACATCTGGTGGGAACACGTGGTCTCTTGTTCGTGTAAGATGTTAAAAAATTCAGAAATATTCCTTACTAGCAGTATGCGCACGGCGTTAGCCGTGGAATCAGGACTTCAACAAAATGAGAAAAAAAACGCCCTCAATGACATGAAACAGTTCTGAAAACAAAATAAAAGATACACATTATTGATTTTCCCGTTTATTTTTCTTCGCGATAATGACATTTCAACTGTAGAAAAGCAATACAGAATACTTTAATCGGAAACAATATTAAAAAATTGCAACGTGAAAATGATTATTATACAGCAAGCAAAATATAAAATCGAATCCGAAAATAATAATCGAAGTCATTCAATTGAAGCTTATGACGTCACCCTGTCCCGTCAGCTAATGAAATTGTCCGTAATCTTCCGGAGAGATGTCGCGGGTTGAAGCCTCGCTAGAGGAAAAATATCTTTCAACTGACCAGGAAAAAATTAATTAAGAAAAAACGGGAAAAGATATTTTAACCGTTCTTGTTTTAAATCCGACAGAACTGTTGCAGTTCTAAGCTGAAAAAATTGAAAATAATAGTGTTATTAGAACGTTGGATGCACCAAATTTAAGAACGAAAATAAAACTTCGGTGGCAAAACTGACTATTTTTTAAAAAATTCTGAAAATTCAGTAAATTACGTTAAAAATTCAAAACTAACTTCATTAGAATGGAAATCGTATGCTCTTTTCGAAGTTGTGGCTATTTTTTTCGCACAATTATTCAGAACCATTCTATTTAGAAATTAGTGCGAAAAATCAACCAAAACAACACAAAACATTAAATAAAAAAATTTCTAGACTAAATTTTAAAATTCCGGCTTCGAGGTGCATTGAGTTACCATTAAGACTACCTGTGTGCCAAATTTTAAAGCTGTAAGTGCGATAGATTCGTCTGGACATCGCACGCACACACACAAACAAACATTGCATTTTATAAGTATAGATTGGTTGCGAAAAAATCAGTCTTTCTTCCTCTTTGAAATTTCAAAAAATTGAGACAGGTGGCGTTGCTTGTTAAATGACGTCATATTAATGAAACAGTTCAATGCTTTTTTTTTAAATCTAAATGCTGAAAAGAATCACCGGAATTTTGCGAATTTCGTATATGGTTACGCAACAGACAACCATAAATTGAATGTTGTTTCTCTTTTTTCTTCTTCTTCTTTCTAACACAGTCGTCGAGAAACTGACTAACATTTTTCATATAACGCATAAACTCAGGGCCGGCTCGTGTGTAGGGACTGCTGTACTGCAGCACCTCCAACTTTTTCCATTGTGCAAATTTAATCAATTTATTTTATTTCGTATTTAATATTTAACCACAATCTAACGCAATTTTGTATTAAACGAATACGATATTCAAATGAAACACGAAGAAAAACCTACGCAGAAAACGAAGTTCCATGTCATAAGCGGGGTTTACACGCGAACAGTAAAACCGACAGTAAGAGATGACGCATGAGCAGAATCATAAAAGTTTTAACCGGGCCACGGCAAGTCTCTGTCCGAACTTGACAGCGACATCTCACTGTCGGTTTTACTGTTCGCGTATAAACCCCGCTTTATTTTTTCACTACCCAAAGAAGAAGCGCGAAAGAGAAAGTAACCGGGAACTACCGTGACCTTCGAGATAAGCAGAAGGTTACGGAATTACGGATCTTTGCAGCACCGAATTCGATCTGGGCGCATGCGCAGTCACCCAGCGCAGGCTTTTCCTAACTTTCTCTACCATAATTTCAAGCTGAAAGAGTACTGTGGAAGTCGACTGCCCCCGTCGCGTTAGAAACGGAGTTTTAAACGTTTTCTCACTCGGAAAATTTTTTCGCGTGCAGAAACTTTGAAAAGAAATAAGTAAATGAAAAATAATTAATGATAAATAAAAATTTAATTCAAAAAAGATTTTTCTTATAGTAATGGAATTTCTTGCAATCCAAAAGGTTTTTCTGATGATTTTTAGTTATAAATGCGGATGAAATACATAATAAAAATTTTTCGTGATACAAATATGTTTTCAAAATTTTCGTGAACCCTAATATTTTGTACCTTTCTATTTGGGATCATGATTCGTAGTTTAAGAAGCCTCGATTTTGTATAAAACACGGTTCGCTTCAAGGAACAGAATTTCTTGCGGAATATTGATAAGTATATTCCAAATTTAAATTATCGCATTTCACGTTTAGATAGATGTAATAGAATAAATTAATTTTTTTTCTCCTATTGGCAATTTCCGTTACTACATAATGCATCAGAGCTTGAACTCAGCTTTCTAACATCATATATATATATATATATAATAATCTCACTTAATTTTATTTCAAATTCTAATGTTATATATTTTAAAGTCTTAATGTATTCCAAAATCACTTTTCTTAAACTCCAGTTTTGTTCTATTTCCCGCTCTGGAGGTATATTAAATCTCGCGTTTTGGCATATTTATTACTAAAAGAATATTTTAATCGTTCCCACGCGCACATAAGTCGCGAAATCAGCGACTTATTGCCGCCATGCATTTTCCCTAAAATACTTACGTAATATAGTAAAAATAGCTATTATTCCCTTCACTTTGATCACATGTCTATCTGTTAAATTCCTACCTGAGAAAAAGCAGGGATCTTCTGCTCTCTTTTGGCTTAAAACTTAAACGAAGATGTACGTACATTTCGTCACTCTCCGATAATAAAAAGAAATTAGTTAATTACTCGGCTTTTTTTTTCAGTTAACGACTGCAACAACGAATAACATTTCATATATATATATATATATTCTGAAGCACACAATATGAATCGGGATACGATTACATGTAGCTGTTTTGATTTCAATGGATACAAAATTTTTTAATCATCGTACAAGCATCAAGGATAATGTTCTTGTTCTTTCGCTGAAAACAAAAATGGATTTTATTTTTAAGTAATTTTTAATGATACTAATAAATAGTATTCGCTTACGCTTCTGTTTATATTAGTTATACTATAACATTTTTTCTCGTTAATTAATAAGAAATTATTTTATTTCTGTATTATACTGTCATTTTGATGTTAATTTTTTAAATGTAGTAAGGAATATAGAAAACGGAACTGAAAAACAAATTCCGAGCTAATTTTTTTATAAAATTAATTTGTTAAAATGCTTACCTATTTGAAGAAAAGATATTATTACAGTGAAACCTCTTCGAACGGCCACCCCTACATAGCGGCCTCTTAACGGCCAATTTTTCGTGGCACGGATTTTTCGGCCCATAGACCTAATGTTAAATTAACCCCTAGCAACGGCCACCCAACCCCTCTGAACGGCCGCCGGGTGGGTTCTCCCATCCCATTTAACAAACGCATCGGCTAGAGATTTACTTTTTAAACTGAAAAACGAACTTGAAAAAATGGAGAAGGATAATAGAGAAAGGGAGTATTTTAGAAAGAGAGTATTATAAAGAATTTTCCGAGAAGGGTAAAAACTTAAAACTTACTATTTTCTCTTTAGATAAGTCTCAAACTTCATTTTAAATAAGAAATATGTGCCAGAATTGTTTATATTATGTATTATAGCAATTATCTTGTAATTGTAACGAAACCCTTCAGAGCGGCCACCCCCTCTGAGCGGCCAATTTTTCTCGGAACGGAGGGGTGGCCGCTCAGAGAGGTTTCACTGTACTTATTCATTAAATATAAAACTACATAATGAAAAAAGCCAAAAAATGTAAGTGGCTCAAATATGCATTACTGCACGGTGAAGGATTAAAGATACGCAGGAAGGACAGCACCTCCAAGATTGCATAACACGAGCCGCCATTGCATAAACTACACTTCTCGAATTAGCTAACATTCATATTTTCATCAGTGGTAGTCAACCTGGTCCCTACCGCCCACTAGTGGGCGTTTCAGCTTTCATGGTGGGCGGTAGCGGAGCAACCAAAAAGATAGATTTAACTATAGTACAGTAGCGAATCCAGGGGGTGGCTATCGGGCTGCTGACCAACTCCCCCAAAGCTAGACCAGAATTCTTTATTTTATTTAAAATCGCTACAGCTGTTTTTCTTAATCTCCCTTTAAAAAAAGTGAAAACATTTTTTCCTGGTTTTTGACAGGCTCGAAAGTTTTCCCACTTTTGTAGTCATTCCACTCGTATTTACAGTGTTGGCATTGTCAGAAACATGTTTTTGCTAGTCATTTCATTGTGTTTTTTGTTAAATTATCGAAAGTATTGCAGTGTTCTTTCTCATTCTTATTGTCAGGTGAGTAAAGTCTGTAAAGTTAAAGAGTTTTGGCAAAATTTTGTTTGATTTTTGACACCAGATCTGGAACCAAAATTAAAAATATTCAAAACACCCAAAAGGAGAAACCCCAGTATACATCCAAATGAGCAAAACATAAGCACAACACACCAGTAAAAAGAAGGAGGCAATAAAAATTTTTGTTGAATATCATTAAAATCCCACAAAAGAGCATCAAAAACAGACCCCGTGGTCTCTCACCAGTCCAGAAAACAATAAAATAGATCTAAGTACACGTCAGTCGAACAATAAAAATACAAGAACAAAACTATCAAATCCCAAAAACATGTATAGCTGCTGTTGTATATCGTGTAATTTGTGTCTATACTGTTGTATCATGTGTACACCAGTTCAATAGCTAATGTTCGTGTGATGCTGACATGAACTGCCTTTGTTAATCTTTATCATGTAAATGAAATCATATTTTATAGAACTGCTTATAAATTTTGCTTGATAGAGTTCTGAAAAGCTCTATATTATTACGAGGAATGGCAACCGAAGTCCTTTGCTTCTACTTTTTCCGATCCGTATCATGTTGTTCTGAGTAAAAATTATTCAATCGCTCCTTTTGAGTCTTATTTGAATACATTTATGAATAACCCTTTTTGCACTCGAGAGACTCCTCTTAGACACCATTCCAGTACTCGATTCGGTAGTTTATAACACTAAAATTATAACGGTAAAGAGAAGATTAGCATAGGCATCATTCTAGACGGTTCATCATTTTGACGTTTCTTGAATTCGATAGTTAAAACAAAAGTACCTACACAGTTGTAAGAAGTCGCAGATTAATTTTTTGAGGAAATAATCTATTATAATATTTTTTTACTTCTCGAAGCAATAAAATGATCTCCAGTATTTAGTGAATACTTATGCGTCAATTACTTTTCCAAATGCAAAGGTTAATTTTCAGTTAAGAATTCGGTCCTCCTAACAATCAATTTCAGAGCTTGTAAAAGTCGCATTGCTGCCTTTTTCAGCCAAACATTTGGTAGAATTAGATAAAAAGAACTTGGATTTTATATCAATCGATATCCAACTTTTGACATGTTTTATACCTGAGCAAACTGAGATAATCTCAGTTCTTGTTCATAGTTTACACTCTTTCCTCGTTGGTTCTTTGTTAACTTTCGGAATTTTATTTGTAAGGCTTTTTTCTGAATTTTATTTAAATTCCTGATTCTACATTTATTCTCTCTCGCTCTTTTATCTCTTCTCAACACATAAATGAAAGAACTTCCTTGCGTGTATGTGTTTTCTCTGCGTAGCTTCCCTGTTTATTCCTCTCAGTTTCATTTTAAAAAAGAAAATTTATCCTCAAAAATATCCATTTTCCTCTTAGTGCTTTTAGAGTTCCATATGCTTCATAACAACCTACTGTTTTTTTATAAAATGTTCATTTCAGCTGTGATTCGTAAAATAATAATTCACGCTTTCGTCTTAATTCATCCGGGCTTTTATAAACGCCAGTTGTAATGAGCAGTCATGTACATTCATGTAATTCTTTTAAAAACCAATAATGCTTAATTAAAATGTACTAGTTCTTATAAACTGACGATGAATTTTTCACTTCGGCCATTCAGACTTTTGACGTAAAAACGTCTTTTCGCTCGTTACAGTGATAGTCGGTCGAACTTGTGTGACAAAATACCGTCAGATTTGAATCGCTAATAACTACGAGACTAACAAAGAGACTACGAGACTGCGAAAAGAATGCTTGACCCCACAACAGATAGATCATATCTATAAGAGTTTGTCGCACAGTATTTGTTTTGCCTGTCACGTCATCGTACTAGTGCAAGCGCATGCGCGTGATTGTTATGAATTAGCTTTATGTAAGGTTATAAATAAGTGTAGCGTGAAAACGCGTTTAGCTAGGAGGTTGATTCTTGTGTCATTTTAAAGAGTTTGAGGAGTATAACTAGGACTGAAACTGAAACAATAAAAATATTTATCAGAATATAAGTAAAAATCGGTATTAAATTCAAAATTTCAAACTCCGCATGTTTTTTTATTATAACATGCAGAGTTTTCTTTCCAATTGTACGAAACTTACAGAATACTTGTCAATACGTAAAAGAAACATTGTATTAAAATTTGAATATTACGTGAAATATGAGCATTTGTAGTAAATAATGTTTTACTGCGCATACGCGAAATGTAGTTCTATATACTGACAACAGATGACGCCCTTAAAAATAAAACTGAAAATTTGGTGCGTTTTTTCCCCATACATTCTCTCTACTATTGAAAACGAATCAATCGAGTATTTGATTAGCAAGGGAAAAGATCAGCCTGAAAACTACAGCGCAGAAAAAAGATGTTTACTAAGGAAACATTGGTGGATGTGGGAAACTTGTGGAAGAAAACATCTTTTTTGGACAGAATGCGCTCGGAAGTGTGTACATTCGACGGATTAGCCAACAATGTCCATCATATTAACACAAGATGTAATGAAGCTTGATGAAATACATGAAGAATTATTTTAACTGTAATGGCTGACGTATTTAGTCGATAAATATTCGAGATAATGCTACGACAAATATTTTATGCAATATAGCTAACACAGTACGATTTTACAGTTAGGCAGTTTTAGTTTCCACAATCATGGAATGTTTCGTTTAAATACAAATGTTTATATGCCTTTTTCAAGAGTCTCCAATACTAGAAATACTCGTGGAAAATAGAATAAAATTAAATATAGAGTAAAAAATGCATATCGAAAACTGTAACTGTAATGTATTTCTAGAACTATTGTTGATATTGCATATAATAATTTTCCCCTTAAACACAAGAATTTTTCAGTATCAAAACACTCAGTGTGCGTCCAGCTAAAAAAGCAAAAAGTCATTGATTGACCATGCACACAAAACTTGAGGTGATTTATGTTATGGACAGTTTTCAGATATTTTTGTTATCATAGTTTGTGTGCAATCTGTTTTGAACAGTTCCACAACATTTTAAAGATAATTTTGCGCAACTTCAACACAAAAAACAACGTTCCTATAGCAACGAACTTAGAAATGTTTGTTTGGTTATTTATAAAGGAAAGCTCATAAGATTATATTCTGAATTTCTATGGAATAAAAAAATTCTTCTCCATTCGTATATATTTTCCTGAGTTAATTAACAACAAACACAAAAAGATAAATAAAATTGTTAAATGTACTCTGTGATTTTGTTAACAGTGAATAAACAATTATTATGTACAACTTTTTTGCATTATATATCCTATGATTCCACGAAATGAATCATTGAATTATTTTTTAATTTATTCATAACATTTTATATTTACCATAAAATCTGAAATTTTTTTAATTGCAACGTCGGAAAAATTTCAAAACACAATCTAACATTTCATGTCATTATCATGAATATTATGGAATTTTATAACCAATATTTTTCTTCAACTCTCTGCCAGGTGACGTCACTCATACATAATCAAAATTTAATTCAAATCAATCGATTAACTGCTAATTAAATTTTGAAACTATGAAAATACTATATAGTCATAATGAACACACATTAATACCACAGCATACCTCCGAACTCGGAGCCAGAACGGCTCCCTATCGGTTGGTTTCATATATGTGAAACTTTATTGAAAAAGCAAGAGCAAAAAAAAACTTATATATATCATATATATATGATATATATAAGTTTTTTTTGCTCATATATATATATATATGAGAATACAAAAAATGGAGCATTTAGTTCTAAAGAATAAAACTGTGCATTAAAAGAAAGTAAACAGGTTTGTATATTGATGTATTACAGTTGCGGCCCCTCTACAAAACTGGGCAGTTGTGTTGGGTCCAAGTCACAAAAAGTCATGTATACTAGTAGAATTGTAAGTCAAATTACATATAGAAATTTACATTGGCGCTGAAGAGTATCAAGGCCCAGTGCAAGAATGGGACTATCAGTCTTGATAACCTGGTTTAACCTGGTCTAGTTTAATTTGGAGGTTTAAACCGCTCAAAATAACCGGTTTTTGAAAAACCCGTTTTCGGTTGTTTTATTTTTTTTAAAGCAACATTTGTGGACAAAATTTTTTATGGATAATAATATACAGTAAGTAAGTATTATTGCAATAATTAATTAATGTAATAAGTAATGATTATAAATAAGTAATTAATACAATATGTAATAATAATAAATGAATAATTACTGCTATAAGTAAGTATTATGGATTTTAAACAAAAAAAAGTCCCTCTCTTTTGCGACTGAAACTGACCGAGTTATGGAGCTTTGAATATCGTTGACTTAGACCACTTTACACCATTTCAATAGCCGTCTTGCAGACGATTCACCAACCAATGCGCAGCAGTTGCTCGACGAGGCCTCTGATTGGTTAAAAATCAGGAAATTCAACGGTCCATAACTCGCTCAGTTTTAGTCGCAGAAGAGAGGGACTTTTTTTGTTTAAAATGTTAGATTGTCAAGCATATTTTACTAAATATGACTGATAGGACAAGGAAACCGTATAAAAAGTTAGAATTCGCAATTTTTTCAGAAATATATTTAGTGACTCAAAAAACATAAAATATAATTCTTCCATTTATTTGAAGCATTTTTCTAATTGGAACAATATGGCTATCTCTAACGGTTTAGAAATTAGCTATTGGACCACGATAAGTGTGGACACCCTGTATATTAGATGCCCTTATATGCTAGTAATTAGTGAAGCTTACTGTGAAAAGAATGAGAATACTATATTGTTTTGTAAAGCAAGAAACAAGTGAAGACTCTTGTAGCTCCACTGACTTCGACTCTTGACTAGCATTTCGCGGCCCATTAGCTATCCGAGTCCCACAAGTAGGACGCGGCCCATGGGTTTGGAAGCAGAGGAACAACTACCTGTGGTAGGTTCCAAGGAACGTCCGCATTGTCTTAAGAAAAGATGGGTAGTTTTCTCTTAATGTTGTTGACTTTGGGAGGATGGTGCCTTACGTGTAGGAGAAGAGAGAAGATGAAGACCTAGAGTTAATTGAGTCTCTACGACTAGTCGTTGTCGCCATCTCTTTTGGAAAAAGGACTGCTTCGTTTCCGAGATATTTCAGAACTCTGTCCCATCGGAAATTGAATGAAAAATTGATTCCGAAATTCCCTCTTTACAAATGTGAAAAAGATCAAGTTAAATAATATTACGTAAACAAATGATGAAGTTATGCTAATGAATTCCGCTATTGTTAGTTGTCTTCCTGTGAAATTGTAAAGTGAGTTTTTACTGTCCAATAATAACATAAGAATTCATATGATAATGACACTGAGAAGACACCGACAAAGAAAATGTGCATTTGTAATATCTGTACGAATATTCTCAAAATATAGGATCGCATTTTAATTATGGACTGGAGGTCAAAAAGAGTTACAGAAGAATGCTCGATGTCCAAAAAAAATACAGGATGAACACAAAGATTAAGTTAAACTAAAATATTAAAAAGTATAAACTCAAATAGTTATTATAATTATATAATAATTTTATAATAATATTGTAATAAATTAAATAAATATAAAAATTAAATATAAATAAAATTAATTATTAATTTTAAT
>BGPR01051419.1:0-10836 GCA_013235015.1 Araneus ventricosus
AACAGAAGCGTCAGGAGCCAGAAAGCACCAATTTGGTCGAAAATGCATGGTGTGCATATAACGGAGAGCAGATGTTCTGTTCGGGATCAGCTAGTTGAGCGAAATCGAAAATCTCGAAAACAAATATTTGAAACCAAAGCCAAGCCACAGAAATCTTTCCATTATTTGGATCCGAACGCATCCAGGAAGTATATGAATAATGTTATGCAAGAGCCACTATGTTTTTTTCTGTTATTGGGAATTTTTATGCTATTTAACTTGTATTGAACAATTTATGCATCCTTTTCTTTTAAAGAATTCATTTATAGTGGTCGCCCTTTGTGCGTGTGCCCCCATGTGTTTTGATCTATTCTATCGTTAACACCAGTAGGAGGATACTTTGAAGGATTGACAATCTTCTTGCGAATTAATTTATAACTATTGTTTGAATAGATTTGCGTTAGAATTAATTGACATTTGAAATTAGCTTCCAAAAAAGTTTGTACATCACAGAACTAAACATTTAGATGTCCATAGATGAATTTAGATAATTCTACCACTACTTTAGTACAAACATTTTCAATTTATAATTTTAATTTAGTTCTGCGTAATGGAGGGAGGCGATATGTCAGTGCCTTTTATTTAAAGTTTGGATTTTTTTATCTGAGCTGGTTAAAAGAAATTAGTACAATACTTGATATCAATGAATTATCCAAAGCTATGTGCCTCTCATCCCTTTCAAGTATACAACGTCCTCTTTCTCTGAATTAGAGGAAACAATGATTTAGGGACCTAAAATCGAAAGAATTTTCAGATATTTCTTAATTTGTTTCCTTTCCAGTTATAAAAGTAAACGTTTTCAAGGTTTTTATCTCAAAAGAGGTATTTTGTTATTTTATAGCTATTGATTTCTGCAATTTTATTTTTCCAAACTTCAATTTATTTATCTATCCCTCTGCTTTGTGTAAGCTATGCATGGAGAAGTGTAGAGTTCTGTTTTGTTTCTCAATTACTTAAGCTCTTGCTTGCGGTGACTTCTGTGATTTTCGATTATTTTTTTCTGTATATGCTATTCTTATTTATTGGAATAATAATGATGTGGTTAATTTTTTCCATTTCACTCTCAATTTCATTTCTACTATTAATTCGAGGATTATCAACTTGTGCTCATTTAATGCTAGAAATAATTTTTATCTAGTTTACAGTAATCTGTCTAACCTGTAAGTCGTATACTTCGGAAATGTGTAGCCGTCTGAATGTCTCAGGTGTGTTTTTTGCAAAAAAAAAACTACAGAAATATGAGATATCTTTTCGAAATACGCACTTCATCGAAAGTGGCAACTCGCCTTTTAGTCTAGTCGAATTTTCATGAAAAGTATCAAAAAGTAAAAAAAATACATTTCTGCAGTTTTATTTCTTTAAGTTGATGAGTCGGCCATACAAAATATGGCACTATATTTTGCAGACGGACATCGGACAGGGGGATATTGGGGAGGGAAATTGGAACCATCGGTTTTTAGCGTTTTAATAAAAGGCTTAATGAATCTGAGAGAAAATATTATAGTTATTAAAAATCTCTATACTCTCAATTTTATAATTACTTATCAGCGCTTTCTCAATTCTTGTTGTCAAGAAGTTTTATCCAGTTTACAGTAATCTTTGTATCGTGTAAGAGATGTAGATCGGAATTTTATAGTCTTCTGAATGTTTCTGGTGTTTTTCTTGCATAAAAATTATGGGTGGCTCCCTTTCTCACAGAAAAATTTAAATTATTAATTTTAGGCTTCCCACTAATGTGCCGAACCTTTCCAGAAATTCACAATAGCAATAGCTATAATTATAGAAAATGTGTCTAATTACAATAAAGTCTGCATATGCTACGCAATACAAAAACTTGCAACGTACCATAGAAATAAAATTCGAAGTTAGGGTTCTTAACTCAAAAGAGGTATGAGAACGGCACGGCAACCAAATTCTGTTATACCACAGAGTCCAAGGAAAAACCCATTTCCCGCACTTCAGGTTAAAGACAATACAAAGAGAAAAATTTGCTTTAGACGTTTTTGAAACAAATAACTCGGACGGAATAAACTAGTTCGTCAGTTTGGGTGGTTAAGCCTAAAATTCAATCAGATATTTTTCGAATATAAAATTTGCAATTGAATTTGATCAAATGTTGTGAATTGGGGACAAAAAGAGATGAACGTTGTAAGTGTCAAAAGGCCTCAATGGGTGGTGTGCAGTGCCGAATCCAGAATTCTTGATTTTTTAAAAACACGACGACTGTTTTTATTACTTAAACCTGCGTCTTATTTTTTTGAAAGAAAGAAGAAGAAAATGTGACAAAATTGCTTCCTGGTTTGATAGTCTCGATTTTTTTTATTTTTGTAATCATTCTACTCTGTAGATTTGACGACAGCATTTTATTAAGCACATATCTACGAAAAGAACATTTGGATTTGACTGTAGCTGTAAGACATGCCCAGATGCTTCAAGATCAATTGTTGGCCATCAGAAAAAATGCAGATGGTCAGTTTGAGACACTTTTTTCTAAAGCAAGAGCAAATGTGTGAAAAACATGAGATGCCAATCATTATTCCGGAGGACAAATAAATGGCAAGTCGATCAGTCCATATTTCTGTTCCCCAATCCTATTATCATATTTCTATCTCTCCCGTATTTTTGAACGCCATGAATGCAGAAATTCAGAATGGATTTGCAGAAATTAATAAAGATATTCTATCTTCCTTCTCTTGTTAGGTATCTGGATGAGGAAACATCAACTATTTCCATATATGTGTCAAATTTTATGAGAATGGCGTTCTTAAAAATGGTGCCTTCGTCACCATTGTACAAGTGCATGCTGAATATTTACTGAGGAAAAGAAAACGAGTGGATTTCCAGACACAAAATCTTCGGTTATCGAAATGTTAAATAGATGTCAATAAGAGATGTTTGCCAATATGCATGAGCTTTTTAGAATAGTTGTTGCAATACCAGTAACAACAGCAGCTCAAGATAGGAAATACAATACCTTAAGAAAATTGAAGATGTAGTTCAGGAATGCAACAAGGAGAAATATAACTTACAGATCTGGCACTTATGAATATATATTTTAAAATAAACATAAATGTAAATGAAGTGCTCAATAATTTAGGGGAAAAGAGTCGTCGTATGTATATTATCTTATAATATGATGTCATTTTCTAAGTTGTTCAGCTTAATAAATAATATCAATGTATTTTGTTTTAAATTTAATAATAAACAAAATTTAATACAATTTTCTATATCTATATCATCATCGTCGGGTCTTTAAAATGCCACTTAGATTAATTTCATATAGCTTAAGCACCTGAAATATGAATTTCTTATAATTGAGAATTTAAATAAAAGATTAAGTTAACACCTTCGTTCATACCATTAAAATCTGGAGACGTCACGACGATGCAAAGATTTCATGACGTCAGCCCCCCCCCCCGAACATTACCCGAGATTCGCCATTGATGGCGTGTTTTGTGAAAAACTATCTAGGATTGTGAGGAGAAATAAGTGTGAAAATTTCCCTGTCATCTATTGTGTCCAAAATTTGATAAATTTAAGATTTTTATTTTCGAATCCGTTATACCTTATTACATTTATATAGCCTGTTGCGTTTTCGAATTCCTGAGTTTGCTTTTGAAAAGACGGGTGAAGAAACAAACTTCCTTTAGAAGGATTTCATCGAAATTCGATAAAAACATATAATCTTAGTGTAAACGCAGAACAGAAAATCGCTTCATGCCCTTCCGACTATAACCTTTTTGGTAATTTAAACAGTGTAGCAGACATGAAGTGGATGAGTCATCGGAAGATGCTCCTAAACTGTCTAGCAAATAATGGTGGAGGCAGAGTGACATAAAAGGTAACTGAAAAAACACTAATCTAAAATTTAGGTTAAAATAAAAGAAACATAGAGGAGTATCATCTACAACCATATACAAACAAAAACATAAAAATGAAAGTAAAATTTTAGAAAAAAAATGGGAATGAATAGTGTAAACGCAGCAAATCAAATTTAGACTGTCTTGCTTGTTGAGTTTTGAAGTTGGTGTATTCGCATACAGGCAGACTATCAGTATTTCAGAACTGGTGTTTCTTTGTAGCTGTTATATGTTCAACGAGGAAAGCCGCCAAAATATCGTTGTCGAATATTTTAAGATTAAAATGCTCATTATTTGTGTATTTTTACATGGGGAAGTAAAAATCTTCAATCTAAAACCATTCAATGAATCATCCAAAAATGCTGAAGCGAAATCTCTTCCTGCCGCGCTACTACTCCAAATTAAGACTGAATATTTCCCTTGCTGGTTTAGACGACATCACTTAATACAGTTACCCTGACAAACTAATCTAATCAACTAGGGACTAATGAACGAAGTTATTCTCCCTGCTCCTCTCCTGAAGAAAATATCATTGAAATCTTGCAAGCCTTCTTGATACAGAAGAGATTAAGGTGTCAAATCGTGGAAATTCTATAAGAAATCAATTTCTGTGTGATATACGTTTAAAGACACTACTAAAAACAATAAATAATTAGGCTAAGGAATCATTAAATCACAGTTTAGCTATTATTTTTTGTGAAAATGGCAGTATGCATCTATCTTGGTCAAATATGTAACACTGTTGAAAAGGAGTCAATTTTGATACCTTTGCAACATGAATTCATTATTGAGTAGTTTTCTGTTTGCTAACTGCTATTGAGAAATTTGCGTCTTGATTCAAGTGCCTGCGTCAGCCTCATAAATGAAAAACCAAGAAATTAAGGGTGCTTTGTCCTTATTTTCCACTACTGCATGTTTTCAAGAAAATAATCGCTTGGTATGCGAATAGCATTTCCTATTTATACTGGTGATATAAGAGCATATTTTGGAAGAAGATATTTTTGCAAATCTGTTTTGAACCTATGTCGATTGCTTAAATACATCAATGATTATATTAAACCAAAGTTGTAAGGAGCACTTTTGTTTGAAACATGCCAAAGTGACATCGAATAGAAGTCAGATCATCAGATCAAAGTAGAGGTAGAGAAGACATAAGAATTGCAGAGATAGGTAGATGAACTGGACGAACATTCACTCCATTCCCCCTCAACTTCAGATGATAAATTCAATTAAGAAGAGTTAATATGAAGGAAATAGATTTTTTTTTGCTGTAGATGTGGGAAACTTGGCAAATACATTACGTGTTGTGCATTTGAAAAGAATATAAAGGCCTTAATGCAAAAGTTGGGTTATTTTTTTTAATAAAATATGCAAAGGATAGACGTAGCATTGTTTGTTCTTAAGCTAAAGAAGTTTATATATTTCTTTTTAACATTAGAATCCCGTTAAGAAGATATACGTGGCATATTATTATATAGACCTTGTCAACCATACGGCTGCTTTGGCTTCATGATTCCGAGGTTAAGCTGATTCGATACCTGATGATACCGAATATATGGCGTGTATTCCTTTCTATCAGTATCTGAGCTCGTCATATCCTCTGCCTTTTCTGAGTATTTTTGAAAGTATTTCCGGAATTATTCGTCCTCTAATACACTTTTGGTCAGTTACTGGGTTTGTGGAATGACCCCGAGCGTCTCTGCGTTTGTCCCGCAGACCAGTTATTAAACGTAGCTGATACTGCCGGCTTGTTATTTTCCTTTCCGAATTGAAATATTTAACTGTTTCTCACGATGCCGACTCCATACGAAAAAGAGATGGAGCTACGTAACTTCTTTCTGAAGTTGAAACTAGACTTTGGCAGTGAAGACAATGGACCTGAGGATGTTTTTGAAGTGAATTTTTCATGAAAGTTTCAGAGAACATGATACGGAATGGAAAAAGGACGGAGATTCCGGAAAAGATTAAGTGAATTACTTGGAATAGTTTTCATCAAAAGTTGTCGTACAGTGGAGGAAAATAAAATTTAGGCAGAATATTCGTACTCGTTGTCATAGTATTGTGGCGCGCTTACCTGGAACAATAGGCGAAAGATTTGACAATCCCTGTGAAGAGTTGGAGTTATTCATCAACTATAAAATGAAACAGTTAATTGTAGAGTGTACAAATATATCTATCGATAAATGCGCACCAAACATTTCACTTGAAAAGGATGCGCGAAAAATGAAGCTCTAGAAATTCGTGCTTTATTATAGGATAATAATGGAGTAGATTTGATTTGTGTTAAGCACTGTATTCTTAATGTCTAAAAGTCAAAAGTGTTATTTTTCCAGCAAAAAACATAACGTTTTTAACAGAGCAGGGTTGAATTTCAGTTTGGGGTCATTCTACGACTCCCGCGTGTCGTAAGCGTTCTCTCGGGTCAAATAGTCTGTACAAATTGGTCCAAAGTGAATGCGCTAAGAGAATTAAGGCAATGTATGACCTTTTGCTTCATTAATATAGTGATACCTTTGAATTTCAGCATTATTTACTCTTAACACTGTTATTTCAGATTGGTACCAGGAAATGGTTTCCGCTTTTTAAATCAATGAAATAAAAAATATATCTGAAATCGATTTATTTCATGTATGGCTTTAACTATTCTTATCATTGTCCTAAACTGTTCAGCTCGCATCTCCTGATTTAACAGCCGATCGAAGCAATTCAGTACACAGGGTGAATATAATTTCGCCGGCAAATCAATGAGAGAGGAGAGAAATGGAATTAGCTCGTCGGTGAAGCAAAGTCATCAGGACTTGAGGAAAACGTACAGAATTACTAGTACAAGAATCTAGAGTTGTTGAAAAAATCATTCAACTGTTGCATAAGTAATATACAGAGGATGTTCGCACATTTTTAGAACGATTTTTATGGTATTTTAAGAACTATTTTATATATTGTTTTGTTTAAGAAATGTCCAGTTTGATAGTCCGTATTCTTAATTTTTTTCTACATCGTAACTTCCATGAAAATAATGATTTTTTGGGTATCGGAAAAGGTATTCTATCCTATTTCTCTTGAAAATATTTCCAAAGTCTAGAAAAGTTTGTAGACCGACGTTTGGATAATGCGTATTTAAAAAGTCCAAAATCTCAAAAACTTGTAGGTGGTTCAGAACTATTTACCAGGAATATCAGTGAAGGTTCTAGTCTTAATATCCATTTCTTTTTCTATTCTTTCCAGGAAATTGACAGTGGATTGTGATTTGCGGCTGACTTGCTTTGTTTTAGCACATTTTTACCGATTGATGGCATTGTGGGTAAAGAGATGTTATTTCATATTTGTAGAATGTAGATAAAATATGCTCCTGGTAGTATGTTGAGTTGATGTTAACATTTTTATCCACTCTCTTTACTTTTATTTTGAGATTATATAAAAATCAGCAAAAATATAATTTTCTGAAGAAAACTTTCTTTAGATTCTTTGAACCGTGTTTCAAGATTTTTTTCTCCTCTTTGATGAGAGTAAATTGAATTTTTCTAGCAGTCATTTAAATAGATTCAAGCTTCATCTATTGTTATGACATTTTCCTTTTTTCGGATAAATGCTTTTTATACGAAATTCTGCGGCGTGTTCTAAGTTCAGCGATATGAAGTGGAGAAAAACAGAAAATAATTGTATTTTTTGCCATTTTGGGATTCAAATTAGAGTTAATAATTTTGTTCACAGCTGATACTGAGCACCTCAATGATTTTGCAGCAAATCTCTGTCCTGGAGGATTTTCTTTTATCATTAAAGATCTCATTTTAGCAATATTCGAAGAACTGCGTTTTTTCCTAGGATACGTATTTGGAACAATTTTCCCGCATGAAACCAAATATGCACGATGTTTTCCTTTCTTATTAACAATATTACCTATTGTGGCTTGAGATATAAACAAACCATGGCTTTCACAGAGCCTTTAAATAACTGAATAAAATTAACTCACTTTGGAAAGGAAAAAACGTAGCCTTCCATCCATCGCTTCTTTAAAAGTGCAATTTTGCATGTAAACAAAACTTTGCTGCAAATGATAAATTATAGCTTCAAAAATGAAATTGTTGTGAAAATGAATTTTTGCAAGCAAACGAATTTTCCCTAAAGCGAAACGAAACCGTTCTAAAAATGTGCGAACACCCTCTGTAGCGCGGAGAGACACCGGTTGTCAATACTCCATAAAAAGTCTAAGCGAAATGAAAACATTTTGGGAAAACACGCTTTTACAAGTGCAATAAATCTTAGAAAATATATTTATCCATTATTTGGACTTCAAAATGGATCGCATAATCACGAAGCACACAATGAAATATTCTAAGCAGATTGCAATTTTCATTCATATTTTAATATTGAGTGTTTGAATATTTCCTTTCTTAACCCTTAAATGCCTAGTGTTGCCGTTAAGCAACATACCCAATTTTTTCTTCTCAAATCTTGAGAATTAGACTGCAGCTGTAATTCCTGTTGTTGCCAATAGAATACATAATGGAATTTTCATTAAATCAATTGGCAACATATAGATGGCAGCCTGAGTGCAGATAAAAAATAATAAATTGATGTTTTTCACTGGAGGCTGCATCATTTTTGCTTTATTTGTACGCTAAGAATACCGTATTTAATTCTACTATGTTGAAGGAAATTCCTTATCTTTTAATTAGTTATTAAACTGCATCTATGTTTGAGATTATATAATTTTATATCGATTTTTTTTCTGAATTAAAGTTCAGTGTTCTCAGTTGGTAACATGTTTTTTTTAGCCATAAACCATGCTTAAAGCAAAATAGGATTTCTTAAAGTATTTTTCCCATGTTTTACTCAAGTAATCAAAGTAAAAAAACATGTTAAAATAAATTTTTAAGAAATCGAACTTTTCAGGGTTAAGATATTCATTGCGTGCTGTTGAAAACCTCACGCTTCTGTCTAGACCGCCAGATTCTACAGAAGAACTTGTTACTTTCATCTCTTCATTGCACTAATTAAACTTCGTAGGCCTTTCCAGAGGATACAAAACACAAAAAATAAGCAATATATTGATTTTTATTTTATCGGCCTGTTTCGTTGCTCTTACTGCTAAATTTCCTCATTTTTCACTAAGCATAAGATTTAAAATATTTTATTATATTTAATATTAGATGCATCTTGGAGTCATGCACAGTTGTGTATAATATATTTCAGTGAACCTACAATTATAACTGGAAACAAAAAATTATACATACTTGAAAAATTATTAATGATTTTTTTTTAAAAAATGGATTTTTTAAGAAAATTAAATTTCAACTAATGAGGCAAATTAAAGATAATTTCTCTTTAAAATGGTTTTATTTGAATGATAAGTTATAGTAATAGCAAAACTTTTCAATAATGTTTAAAATAACAAAAAACTTGGAGAAAGCAAGATATCTCCTTTATAAACCGAAAGTTAGTTATGTTTAGTTTCGAAATGTATGTTTCCATACATTTCGAAATAAATAAATATTAAAATTCTTAATTTTTTTCAGGTTGGACTTCTGAATTTGAACAAGAAAAATGGCAGATCCGACAACTAAAACTAGACGAAGACAGTACAAAAAATTAAACGTTCCTTTTTCACAAAATAGTTCGTTAGGGAAAATATCAACTCATCTCATTCCTCAAAAGCTATTCATTTTTTTGCTAGAAAATGCATCATATACATTCATCAGATTAAATATCCTTTTGCCACCCAGTTTTTGTAACGTAACTGATGACACTGTTCTGCAAAGCCTGTAGTCTTTGTATCTAATTTGACATATTAAATCCTTCCCGGCTGTTGATGCAGTTCTCCCCACTGCTCTCTTCCCAAATTTACACTCTATCTTTGGTAAATCAGGCCAGTTTGGGTATTTAAGCACCACACCAGCAGGAGGACGTCCGACTCACTACTTATGATTTAGTGTGTAACCGGCCCTATACACGGCGGATTTTCAATGGAATTGTAATTTTATCCTAGATCCCTTCGGCTCCGAAGCCGAGACATTCCACTAGGTCACAGCGGACCCAGGTGGAGTCGGACATTATGCACCAAGAGAAGCAGGAATAGGTGGTGCCGGACCTTACGGACCAGGTTGAGCCGGACTTTATGTACCAGGTGGAGCTGGACCTTATGGACCGGGAGGACCAGTTGGTGCAGGACCAGGAACTGGAAGTACAGGAGGAGAGGGTCTCGTAAGAGTGGATCTCGAGGTATCTGTTGGCGGTACACCAGGAGGAGGACCAGATGGCTCAGGACCAGACGTTAAAAAGACGTCTGTAATATATTTAAATCTCTACTAATATAAAAGGAGAATGTGCGTGCGTCTGTATGTGTATGTGTGTTAGCGCTCTGCAGGGCAGACGGCTGAGTCTAGGGCTACGCAATTGTACACAGTCTTTGGAAGAGGGCGAATATTTTTTTTCTAATTTTAATGAATTATAATTTCAGTGAAATTGGACTCCTTCCGTTAGAGCTTCGGTAAATATTATATCAGAAAAAAGAATTTTAAACCATCTAAAAATTCAAAGAATTATCTTTTCTTCTTAGGTGAAGATTAATAGAAAAAGAGTAGATCAGCATCATAAAACTAGTTGAAATAGGCGAAAAGCTTTGCTTTGATTGAAGAAATCTGTTCAACTATATATAAATAACACTTTTGCGTATCCCCCTCCCCTCCCCTTCTCTCTCAAATTTCCATGCCCTCTCAAATTTTCATATGCTTGAATGTGATACTGAAACAAGTGGGAAATCAATATCTATTTTGCCTAAAAAATGAGATACATCTTTAAAACATCGAGGCATTAAAATAAATGCTTTTATCATATAAAGTTTGTTTAAGAAATACCGGTTGAAACATAATACAATTTGAAATCAGGCTGGTATTTATTGAAACGAACTTACACGGGATATGATTTCGAATTCATACAC
>BGPR01051421.1:0-10835 GCA_013235015.1 Araneus ventricosus
TATTTCTAATTACTGGGTATTTGGGGCATCCTTTCCACGATGCGAGGGGGCCGTTTTCTTTGCAGTTGATGCAAACTGGGTTTTCTATTTTGGTTTTTATACTGCACATACGAGTTTCGTGGGTCCCGTTGCATTTAATGCAGCGGGGTTTACATTTGCAGTTCCTAGCACTGTGAAAAAAGTCAGAGCATTTGAAACACATGGTAGCGCGCGGCTTTTTCCTATAGTGCTCTATTTTTATGTTGAAGTTATTGACTTTTTCTAGTTGAAAAATATTATTTACATTGGGCGTTTTAGCTAGCTCAACTAAAAAGATGGGAAGAAAGGTTTTCAGTCGGTAGTTACGGAGCTGGTTGATTCTGATTACATGGTAATTATTTCCTTCTAAGTCATTAACTATGCTATCTTTGCTGTGGTCAGGTGGGAGATTTTTGATAACGATTTTTACCGGTCTGTTTTCTGGGGACTCGGAGAGAACATATTCTTTCTCGGTTTTATCTAAGGTCTCAATGATTTTATCCCTATCTTCAATAGAATGGGGAGATATCCTGATATAACCGCGGTTATATTTGCAAGTAGTTTCGGGGAATTTTCTGACAATTTCCTGGATAGTTAGGTTGTAGTCACTAGTAAGTTTCAGATTTATGTCTGGTATAGAGATTTTGATTTCAGGATCAATTGAGTTATTATTTTCGGTGGTATCCATTAGGTTTTGGAACCTGTTAGAGGTATCAATGGGAGATTTGCTCATTTCTATTTGGGGTCTAGCAGCCTTTTTAGGAGAGACCTTTTGAAAGGCATTGGAGTTAGAAGGTTTGCAGGGAGGAGTGGGAGACTTAGGTAGAGGATAGTTGGCATACAATAAACGGGTCTATTTCGGACAGAGTTTTTATACGATCAGAAATAGTGGGAGAAGGTGGGTGAGTGAGGCACTCTCAGCGAATCGGAAGAGCGGTAGGCGTCGCCGTTTGCATTTTTTTTGTTGACGTTTTGCCAAACTTATAAAAATATTGTCATTTATCGTTTCAGATTCTCGATTGCGAAGATGTCCGAAGAAACTGCCGCTGTTGCTGCAACTCCCGCCGCCGCCACGCCTAAGAAAAAGGCAAAAAGTGGCGCAGCTAAATCGAAAGCTAATCCTCCAACTCATCCTAAGGTTTCCGAGATGGTTGTGAAGTCCATCACCACTCTGAAAGAGCGAGGTGGTTCTTCTCTGCAGGCTATCAAAAAGTACATCAGCAGTGAATACAAAGTCGATATCGACCGTTTGACACCTTTCATCAGAAAATATTTGAACGGCTCCAAGGGAACATTCATTTGTTTTGAATCTATTATGTTATCTCGAAAGAAATCATTGTCACACTCAACAAATCACCTGCTCTAACATTATTAGATAGATATGAAAGAAGGCAAGAATACAGTTTGATTTGATGATTGATGTTTAGTCCTTTTGTAAGGGCTTGTTCCAAGTGATTTCAACCGTTTATTTACAGTAAAATTTTAGTGACTCGCTTGGTTCTTTTCTATGGATATAAAGTGTGTTTTCAACATCCGCCAGTAAACGTGCGCCTCTACGAGTCATCGATTTCTTGACTGCGATCGTCTTGCTGAAGTGACAATCAAAGATCATGGTTTGAAGGTGCTCTGAAAATTGTTGTCACGAAAGAACATGACAGACAGCATTGCTGAATGAAGTATCGGGGTGGACTTGTTTCTAAATTTTGCAGATGCAAACAGCGAAAGACTCCTTCCGCTTCTTTTCCTTTTCATCACCAGTATTTTGATTTGGTTTTTTGGGCTTACCGGGCCTTTCACAGCTTCACCAGAGGCTGTGATATGTCTGATGTTATTTGAAAACAGAAACAAGAAGCATGAATGCTGGGAGAAGTTGCTTCAGAATTTGGAAACTAAATCTAATCCTTGCTTTGCTTGAGCTGGGGCGTGAAATTTTAGGCATGGGAATCGAAACAGAAACGCGGTACATGGCAGACTCCGCTATTTTACTATATTTAAGCGGAAGCCTGTGTTCGGCTGGCAGGTTTGAAAGTATTCCTGGTAGAGGGTGCTTAAAATATACTGGGTGGTGTTTTCGATAACATCCAGGCATACCAAACCCGCAAATTAGGGAAAAGTTTTGAAGGATTTAGGTATCAAACCATTTCGGTTTTGATTCCATTAAGAGACTTGAGGTCCGAAGTTTCTTTCTTTTGAAAACGCTATCCGACGCCCACATTTTATACGCTAAGAGAAAACCGTCACCAGCCAAGTGGATGCTACTATGCTTAAGATAAGGACGCACCTTGCATGGTTTTGAGGAAGAGAAATCCTTTGTGATTAAAAAAAAAGGTCTTTTTGAGGGGCCACATGACAATTTGTCGAAATGACTTTTATAATAGACAAAATAATATATAAATTGTGTTAATTGAAATGTAAAATTTTAGTTTGCAATTGATTAGTAGTAAAATTATTTTTAAAATTTAATATATTTGATATATTTGATGTCCATATCTATGAGTTGTTTCTTTTTAATAAGACAAACAGGAATTGATAAATATTATGTAATTTCCTTTCAAAGGCTAATGAATTTAAATTTTACTAAAAGATATAATAATACAAACCAATAAATTTTGATGTTACATATACTTTAATTTAAGTGGGGAGGGAGGGGAGCTACATAGGGTGGTAATTTTATAAATTGTATTTTGTAAGAAAACCCCTGAAATGTTTCACTCACACTGAACACAAACAATACTTATGAACAAAATACAACAAACAATCTCATCTGACGTTAAAATGTATCTTTTACCCCACAAGTTACAGAATCTTGGCTTTGTACCAGTGTAATTTAGCACCAAAAAACAGGCTGATTCTGAAAAACGACGCTGATCGCACCATCCTTGCACACCTGAATTGTAACTGACAGGTGGTCATGAATATACATTCTGAAAACATACCTGTTAAGAAAATGAAGCTCAGAGGAAAGGATGTTACAGATTCTTGTTTTTCTAAATGACCTTAAAGCTCATTTATTTATGAAATGTCAACGAGCTACCTTCAATTGTTTTAAATAAAAATCCTTCAGTTTAATACCATCTCAAAAATTGACTGGTCAACTATGCCAAACACTCAATTTATTCGTTTCATAATAACACTCCATTTTACTACTTGTTTCTCGAACAATATGCACATTTCTCCACGTCACTACCTCTCTCAAATCTAGAATCTCATTAGTTTTGTGACTTTAAAGCAGGCAAGTTGACAGCAGATGTATCTTAAATTTAAAAGAACAAAATTATACTTTATACAATGAAACAATTCTTCTTTGAAAATTCTTCATCTTGTGAGCCTAATTTCCTCTCATTCTCCCGTTCCATTTAACAGTTGTATGGAATTCACTTTCATTAGTCTGCCTGAAGAAGGTAAACAAACCCAAATTACTTAAAATGATGAGCATGGCACCGTCCATGCAAGGAAACAACATTGCTGGATTTGTTGGTAGTTGATGACTACTGGGTCGTCATGTGGGTTTATAAATCTGATACCTGATGGAATTACGTACGGCTTACGTGTCAGAAACACAAACAACCACGACTGATGGAGTTCAGATGTGGTTTAATTCAATCTTGCTCCTATTTCACTACCTACCACGGGTAAATGTTGCAACCATTGACCTACGTGTCAATCGCTCAGCGGTTATGAATTTCTTTGAGTACTATCGGGAAACCGCCGCACCACGTCAGTAAAGCGATGCAACAAACTCGCACGGGATTCTGATGATGGCCTTCGGTGAGGTGGCTTAATCTAATTCGTTCCATTTACTGGTTTACCACGGCAAAACTATGGACCTCGCTTTTCAGGGATCTTTTATTTTACTCACATGATTGAGGTAGATTGAAGACCCTGGGAATATTGGCTTCCTGCTCATCTACCAACCCATAATCCCAGCGACGCCCGGTAATGGGTTCAGTACAGATGGTGATCTGAAACTCCACTCGATTCTGTCCCATATTTTAGCATCTTTACACAACCATGATGACCTGATCAGTGTTTTATATTGCTTTGACAACATCTGACAAACGAACACCTGACAAAGGAGCAGAGCCTTATTGGGTGGAATTCTTAAAGTGCTTGCTCACTAAGAGAAGAACTAGGCTCTAAAACCGCAGAAGTGGCGTTTAGTTAATTTTGACTTACGTATCCTGAGGACACTGTTTTTTCCACTGCAAGGAAAAATGGTCCATCTACCCCAGCCCTTTGAGCCGCCTTTGCGCGCCCATTTCTTTTAGGTCGTAGCGCTTCCTCATCTGCCCAGCCTCCTGGGTGATGATTCCCCAATGCAAACCTTTTTTCCGCACAACCATGGGATTTCCTTGTACTTTCTTCCTTCTCCTGCCTTTTTTTCCTTTGTCGCATTTGCCTTAGCAGGGCTTTCGGTCTTTCCTGATGAGGTGGAGCAGCCTTTGACAGTTCCTTCTGGCCTTTGGTTTCCAGCACCCGGATGCACTTCCAGCTCTGAATTGAACCCGTTGGCTCCTCGGCTCTTCTGGGTTTGAAACTGAGGAGTCTTGCGGTGCTGACACAACATTTCCTGCATGATTTTCATTTATGGGCATGTCTCAAATGGCCTGATGGGATTTGACTTTGTATTCACTTACACATTTTAATTTGATTAGCCTGCAGAGAAGAAAACTAATCTCTGCCTCCTCTATGTGATGGGTGATGACCAAGGCAACCATCTCGGAAAACCCTTAGGATGATGATATTTTGATTTTAGGCTGCCACTTTTTTGTCTCTTTTTCCGTGGTTAAGGAGCTGCAACAGCGGCAGCTCTTCCGACATCTTCAGCAATCAGAGGAATCTGAAACCTGATAAATGACTTAATTATTTTATGGCGCCGGAAACAAAAAACAAACACACGCTCACCACCTCCGATTCGCTGAGAAAGGCTCTACTCTACCCTCCTGGGCCCTACTGTTTCCTGATCTGTATATAAAACTCTATAAAGAGACTTGCTGGTCTCGGCCTCTGTTGAGAACTGTGTCATGGCTCTGTAATGCCAAGACCGCCCAGAGCACCAGAGGCAGAAGCTCTAGGGAAATTAAGTCCTGGCTACCAAGTGCTGCTCTGCAGAGTGCCTTGCTTTTACTTGAGGCGTGGAGGCAGCCCCACTGTTACAGGGCCTGGAACGACTGCTTGAGAGAAACCGTCGCCATCAAAACCACCGAACCTTGATCCGTAAAATCTGCTATTTGTAATCGTTTAAGAGAGAAATTCATCAAGATTCAAACTGATCTCTGCTTCCTGTAAAAGCTTCTATTAAGTATGGTTTGTGGAGGTTTAGGCAGCTTTATTTGGCGGCTTGTTCTGAAGATTACCTTCCAATCTTAGGTAAGCACCACGCCGCTTATACCATCGCGCTCTAAGGAAGACGCTGAAGCTCTAAGAGCGAGACTGAATTTAGGGAGAATGTGCTCAATGGAGTAAAGTCCTGTGCTTGGGAATAGTGCAAGCAGTCTCTTTATAAAAACATCCCAGCACAATGTCAAATTCATATTGAGCCTGACATCTAGAAATGAATTCTACTTATTTGATGAATTAATGATGACTCTTGGTTGCCTATTTGGTGCAATCTCTTCCCGGTTCTATGTGCACTCTTGCATTGTCCACGCTACAAGTAAAACACAACCTTCCTTCCGCATGAAGCTCCTCTTTGTCGAGAACCGGAATTGATTTCTACTTTCTCCCAACCTTCTACTTTTTTTCCTCCCTGTATTTGGGCCACTCATTTTACCTGCTACCCAGTCCGGAACAAAGAATTCAACAACAATAACTTAATTCTCGATGGGGCACTCTCTTTACCTATCACATCCCTCTATTTTAAATTAACTGTTTAAAATTGAAATTTAAAATAATTGAAGTGAAGTGGTTAAAATCAGAAATATCCACTCTACAAATTGTTTGATTCTAGTACACACTCTAAATCAATGGCTCCATTTCTAGGAATTGCTTAATGAAACAATATATTAATTTGAAGGTCCTTGTGTCTTGTGGGGAGACTTGAACTTAAGTTTTTTTGGTCCTTGGGGAGCAGATAGCTCATGCCTGGCATGGTCTCCACTGAGTAATTAGTGACTCTTGAAAAGGAGTTTAACTTTCTGCTCGTTTCTGGATTACGAGTCAGAGACGTCCAGAACCATCCGCCTTGCCGTCCTCGCTACTACCACAACCCCAACACTCGCTGCCGTTACCCCTACCACGGTGCTGGTGAAATCTGGCGTTCGAAATTCAAATAATATTGCTCCGGGTATGAATTTGGTTTTTTTCGGGAGAAGACACGATGATACGTCCGACAGGAATTGAAGTCTGCCTGGTTGGGAATCGACTTGAGCTCTTTCTGAATCTTTACCGTCTTTACGGCTGACTCTCAGATGAGATTAGCAGATCAGATAGAAAACAAAATCTCCTGAAACTGGAGAATCTTGAGATGAAAGGGAAAATAAGAACCCTGATTTGAAGGAACAAATTGATAGTTTATCGGAACGCCCAAATCGTCGATCTTCACAAATTCCTGTCTTGCAATTAAGCTGGAATTTTCGACGAAAATGAAAACTAGTAAATAAATCAAAACAATCGTAAAATTACTTGGTTAGGGTAAACACAACCCTGATATTTGACCCTATTTTAGTTCTTCTTGGTCAGATCTTGAAACCTCACCTCGTATTCTAAAAAAATTTACTAGACAAAAGGGAGATCGAACCAGCAAGAAACACAATGAAGAGCTCAAACAACAATGATGAGAGGGCTTATTCTTTTAATGAGTGATGCCAATGGAAGAAGAAGACGTCGCAAGAGTGGAGACTCAATTTTATTTGAAATTGATGATGCTGAGCGTCAGAATTACTGAACTGAAGAAAGGGGTTTGAACTGAGCATAGATGCCTTATCCCTTGCCCAGCTAATCTTCGTTCTGCCTGAGCTCATGTGGCTATGAAAGCCTGCGAGAAGAAAAGAATGTTAATGAATAGGTTGAAATAAAAAATATATTAGAGTATTTTGAAGAAATATCAGGAAATAATTGAAGTTACAACTGAATTCCTGAACTTGATTCTGTTTCAGGTGCCATTTGCCAACGGCCACACCATGCTGAAAGCCAACCGGCCTCGTCCATCACTCGTAGTTTAAGCATTCTGGCAAGTGGCTGCACTTAGAGGGTATCACTCTGGGAAATACCTGCGTTGAAAACAATTTTAAATTTTTCCACCAGCAAACGATATTTCAAAACATCCATGCACACAGACGTTAAATCAATTGATTTTTGAATTCACTGTTTCCAATTGAAAAAATTGGCTTATTCTTTTTGGGGTGTTTCATTCTAAGTAATCTGAATCTCCACACTCTCTGGATTTCTAGTTAAAACTACATAAAATTCATTCCAGGTTATCAATTGGTGATGAGAAATGTTTTTCATTCCGCACTCTGTTCTACAGAACTGAAAACAGCATTGTAACTCCATAACTGAAAGTCCATACATGAAGATATAGTTTATCGTATTTCGTTAGGTTTATTTTTCATACTGGAAACATCAAATAGCTACACTAAAACATCCACTGCTCAACCACAGTTAATTTAGAAGAAATTTTGTTTGTTTCATATAGATAATTTAGCTAAATAACTCCAATTCTCTTTGCTTTTAGTTATTGTCAGGATAGATATTTATATGCGCAAAATAGGCTCACAAATATTCGATTGCATTGATGTTTACTAAATTAAATGCCTGTCCAAGGGATTTCTCAACTGCCTGGGTTTGGAGCTTAGTGTACTTAGTGGATCGCCTGTTCCTTCCAGACAGCTCAACAATCCGCCATAAGTAAAAGTTTCCTACTTAGCTTGCTTGGATTCCAGACCGGCAGACTTCAAGTTCTTTGCCAGAAAGAGTTTAATTAAAGACCAATAAATGCTCTGTAAAACTGTCGTCTACTGAAAAGAATTTATGGATAGGATACGGCTTGCCATGGAATCCAAGATTGGAAGTGGACTGAGCCAAGACTTGGATAAAGAAGGAAAATGATTCTTCTTAACACAGCAATGACTATTTTTTCACCACCGGCCCAGCTTCACCAGAGGTAGGTCGGGGAGACAACGATGACATGAAAGCTTGAAATTGTTTGAAGAAAGCGCCTTGTTTTCTGGGAGTAGTTGCTCCTGCAACCCGAAACCAACCAACCTAGTTTTGCCTTTTTTGACAAAAGTGGTACTGAAGGGAGAGAATTGAAAAGAACCGCCATGATATGGTATGAATCGCTATTTTCTACTATTAATAAGTAGCTCAAGGTTCGGCTCCATGAGGTACTCTGGTAAAGGAGGTGCTGTACATCGTAAAGTTCTTCAAGATAACATCCAGTGTATTTTACTTCTAAAACCTGCACCTATAAGGTTGAAGACGTAAAAAAATGGTCAAACGTATTCTTCGGCTGATCTATCAAGAGACTTGAGGTGTCCAAAGTTTTTGGAAAACGTTATCCTGAGGATGTGCTTGCCACTACACCTGACATAAGTCCATCGCTGGTGGACTGCTTGTTTTGCGTTTGAAGAGGCAGGGACACGCACTCACAAATGGCCTGAGGCCGGGAAAAATCCTTTGCGACAAAAGCCGGTCTTTTTTTTTTTAGGGCTTTAAATTACATGTTTTGTTTCTGGAAGACTTGTTTTTTTTGAGAAGGTGCATTAAAAACAATTATTACTTAACTGCATTGTCACCGACGAAAATCAGTTTATAATAAATTATATCAGTATAAGAAAATCATTTTAAAAATCCTTACTGATACCGACATCGACAGTCCGTCATCTGAGTAAGAGGTTTTCTTTAATAAGTGACAAATAGAATGACAAACGTACCATGTCTCTTCTTAGTTCACCAGACCAAATTTTATTCAAAAAGCCATTACAACAACAATACAACTAATACCCCAGACACATAACTAACTATGATGAGCAATACAATAGGTAATTAGTAATTCCTTAATTTTGTAGTACAAAACCTTGTTGTTTCATCTTACTACTGAATAATATAAAACATTTATTTATGAATGGGGTACATAATAAATTTCATTTTTTATTCTGATTTAGCGCTTAGGGAATTTTAATTCCACAATAAAAGAGAATCTTTATGAAACAGGCACATTGCAATCGAAAAAAATTAAGATTCCGAAAAATTACATTAAAAGCACTTAAAAATCATCTGTCTACAATCTGATATGAAAATATAGAATTATTAGTGATTTACAGGCCACCGTTAAGTGGTGTATGAAGTTTGGATGCCACCGCAGTGGATTTTCTTTATTAAATGACTAGCTTTCATTTACGAGAAACGTTCACTCGAGCACTAAAATGTTTCAAATATAAAATCTCAGCCGCATAAATTACCAACATTTCATTAAATTATGCTGTAAATTATCATACCTAATGTTTTGTTTAAATTAATACCTACTTAATAATATTTTTTTAACAATATGGGTATACATTTACTATTACTATCTCTCTCTCTAACTGTGAATCCACTATTTGACTCAAAAAAGTAGTGTTTTAGATATAGAATACTTGAATTTTAAAAGAATAAATAGAATATATAAAATAAAACAAATTTCAACCTCTCATCTGTTTAATTTCAGCCCTCCTGCCCTGGCTGGTAGTATAATGAAGGGTGAATGAAATCTCATCTTCACTTGGTCTGGTCTGAAATTAGTGAAACGAACCAAATACTAAAACAGATGGCTGAAAGTACTGGTCTTATGGTGGGGAAGGAAAATGAATTATTGTTGATTTGAGTTTTAAAATATTGACTACGTCATCGTCGCGTGTGGGTTTATAAATTTCAGAGTTACCAGAAATACACGCACAAGCATGTGTCAGAAAATATTTTAAATAAAACTCTAATGATCTGGATGAGCACAAGAGCACGACCAATCCGTCTAATATTTACCAACGCATCACGGCAAATTGTTGGAATTATTTATCTACGTGGGTTAACGTCGCACAAATTTCGAAAATGATGGAAAATTACGCGTGGATTGCCGTACGTGCGTCAGAAACACAAACAACCTCACGATCTGATTGAGGTCAGAGGCGTGGTTTACCATCTGTTCCATTTTATCAAATGGGTCAGCAAAACTATGACCGCCAATTTCATTTTACCGCGATTGACAGAGTCGGTGGGAGGGCGGCATTCCTGAATATTGTTGTCATCGCCGAGCTTTTATACAATCATCGAGATGCTGGCTAGTTCAGTGGGCGGGCGGATGAGACGAAACGACACTTCATCTTTGTCTCGTATTTAGGTGATTCCTTCTGGGTATAATCTATATGTTTAAGACTTATCTACATGATGAAATGCCTGATAAACGACATTTCTGAGTTGGCACAGTACTTATCAGAATCAAAAGCGAGCGATTAAGAGAAGAACGACTTAAAATCCCTAGCAGGCGGAAGTTTAGTGAATGACTCTAATGGCCTCTGAGAAGGGCTGTTTTACTTTAAAGAACTGTCCATTCATTTATAGTTTTTAGGGTGCCGCTTTGTAAGTGCTCTAGCTTTAGCCAAGCTTTGGCCTGGCAGCCCAGCCTCTGGAGATCAGGGTCAACCCTTCAGCACCAGATCTTGTTGCTACTTTCCTGGCCTACTTTCAGCAGGGTTTTCTGGCTTTCCTTTTCGGAGATGGCTACCTTGGGACAGCCTTTCTTTCTGGTTCCTGGCTCTGACCGATGACTTCCATTTGAAAATTGAACCGCTATTCCTCGGTTCTCGCTCCTTTGAAATCGAGTCTATGTTTACAAAGCGCCT
>BGPR01051422.1:0-10834 GCA_013235015.1 Araneus ventricosus
ATTATCTTAATTTCAAACATTCGACAGTTTTTTAGAATATTATCTTACTTTCAAACATTCGACAGTTTTTTAGAATATTATCTTAATTTCAAACATTCGACAGTTTTTTAGAATATTATCTTACTTTCAAACATTCGACAGTTTTTTAGAATATTACCTTAATTTCCAACATTCGACAGTTCTTTAGAATATTATCTTAATTTCAAACATTTGACAGTTTATTAGTACATTATCTTAATTTCAAACATTCCACACTTTTATATCACGCTTTCAACAAACATCATTAAGTGCAATTCATTTATCCTCAGAATGAAACCTAAAAACTGATGAAAATGTTTCTCACTAAATTTTGAAAAGGAATTCTATTCCCAATTGGTTCAAACTTCCTGATTGTATTTCACTTGTTTCAGTTTTTGTCAGTCACATTTCCCCTAGCGATTTCTACAACGTAAACAAAAACCCAATTATTTGGGTGGTGATCCGTTGTTTTGGCACCGAGGATAAGCCTTCCCACTGCGAAGACAACATCAAGAACTTTTAATGAAAGTGGCGAAGAAAAATATCTATCATTTCCTTTAAAAACATTGTTTTTCTACACTGAAAATGAAACCATGGAATTTTTTGTGGAAAACATCAATATTTTTCTTAAATGTCACATAAAAGTTGCATTTGATTTTGTTGCCCTATTTTCTAGGAATTTTTCTTTTCCTTGTATTTGATTTAATTACAACTAGTAACTTTCATGAATTTTAGAAACATTTAAATGAGAAATTTATTGAATTAAATGGTATTTAGGTGCCATAAGCTAAAGTAAGGTGTTAGAAGCTCGTTTGTAAAAAATAGGTTCAGTCAAATGTCAAATATTCAAATAATATATTTTATCTATATATTATTAGAACCTTGGGGCCTATTTATGTGATAAAATGAACACAAATATTGAACAATGCTTCTAAATTTTGCTGTTCCACAACCGCAAAAGAGTAAGTGTTTGCAGTATCCATGCAAGAATAGCACCTTCTCACATTAGATTATGTGATCAGCAAATGCTACTGCAAAATTTTACAGACTAACTGATAATGAACCGTGCTTTTCCTCAAAGGTGGTCACCGCGTTCCCGGATCTTACTCCATGTGATTTTCAGTTTGGGGTCATCTGAAAAGTGTGGTTTACAATAGAAACACTAATCTAGCCATCTTGAAGGATCGCATTGCGCTGCAAGTTTGACAAATAAATGTTGAGCTGATGCTTTCTACGGTAGAACATGTATTAAAAAATTGAATTTTTTGGACCATTCGAGAGGTCGACTTATAGAACCGCATGTACCATCGATGCCAAAATAAAATTTGAAGTGGAAATTGGGATTTCTGAAGTTCTTTCGAATCTCATTTCACCAGCTGTGCCTACAGCGCCATATTTTGGTCAGTGGCGAAAACTGGAAAAACATTTTTGTATGAATCGAAATCCGGCGATCTGGAAAGTATGTTTAATTAAAAAATTTGCTGTTCAGTCAAATTTACTTTTGGCTGAACGTTCCTTGAATGAAAAATAGGTTAAATTTAATTTAAAAATGGATATTGGAAAAATGGCATTTTGTGTAATCAAATCAAAATGAAAAAATGCAGTAAATGCAGTTAAGAAAATGGATAATTGAATGCTGCTGAATAAATTTTGTTTTAACAAATTAATTCTTCTATAATGAAATTAAATTCGAATAAATTAGGGACAATTTATTTACTGGAAAAGGGAAATTGTGAATGAATGAAGTTTCATTAAAAAAAGACTTACTTAATAGAATTAAATTATTCAACACATGCATCAAAATTTTTTATCTTTCCCTATCTAGAATAAATTTATTACTGATGAACGAGTTCATGGATTATCTAGAATAATGAAAGTGAACAAGACAACAGTACTTTTACTATTCAATTAAGATTAGTTTTTGTATTATTTAGTGTGAGTTTTTAAAAATCAGCTATAAACTTTTTGAATGTTTTATTTCTCTCAATATATGCCTGAATCACTCTTTTTCACAAGCAAATCCGAGAGAGATACTCAGGATTGAAGAACGCAAAATGTTTGCATTTAATGTCACAGAAGAATTACAGGAAAAATTAAGAAAACTCATATTTTAAATTTAACGTATTAGAGAATAAACAACGGATATGATTATCTTCTTAATACGAAATTTTAATACATAATCGAATATGAATTTTGCTTCAATAAAAATACTTTTATTAAATAAGAAAACTCAATTAAAAATATAACTTATTAGGGAACAAACAATGGGCATGATTATTTTCTTAATTTGAAAGATTAATAAAGATACATAATAGAATATGAACTTTGCTTCAAATATTGCATTTTATTTCTTTAAAATATGTATCAGGGCTGGAGAGTGACTGCTAAGTCACTGAAAGCTGACCAGATGCTATAAGCATAATTTTCAAATTATTTTTCTTTGCCTTAAGAGGAAAAAAAATCATGATTCAGAAAATAATTTTTTTTGAAGAAAATGATGTTTGTTGAATATACTGAAGAACTTCAGAAAAAAATACATTTCATTAGCTTTAGAAAAATCATGATGGATTTACAGACTCACAATTAATAATAATTATAGGTTATTGTGAGATTAATATTTACTGGAAGTCATTAAGAAGATTGTTAAGACCCGATATGCCATTATTTCAGATCAAAATACTGCGATTTAATGACAGATGTAAACCGTAATTAATCTTCTTTGACGATCCCGATATAAATATTGCGTCACTACTATCATCAATTTTCACTTTAATAACCGGTTTGAAAAAATAAAACACGCTTTCTCATTAGGAATGAACAGCCTACAATAAATGGTAGTTTCTGAAGACTGATGGTTGCAAGATAAATGCTCGTTTCTTATTCAACTGTGAAGAGAAACGGTATTTAAAAAATAATTTCTTAATAATATTTTATATTATTCCTTAAAAATATTTTATATAAATTATTTTCGACATGTGTTGAACCTCCCACGTTTCTATGCAATTTTTGCATAACCCGGTAGACGCAAATGCCATTTTTCCCATCATGCATTTTCCCATGAGGCGGTTTGAGATTTGAATAAAAGAACACAGAAGAACTATTGTTCCAAGCGGGGGTTCCTAAACTTTGGAAATTTAAACTTCTTAGAGGTTGATGCATAGTAAACGTTAAGTTAGTATAGCTGTATTCAGCAGAGGATTAAATTTTAGCTTTAGGAAATTTTTTATTGCGTGGAGAGTAAATATTCATTTCTTCGATGTACAATTATGTACATCTATATGCAGCGTAATGAATGCATTGTAATGTGATTTTTTCTGTTTTAAGATATGGAAGAATGTTATGAAAGGAATGGCGAAATAAAAAATGAGAAAATTTTGATAATAAGGGAAATTATTAAACAGTTATTCTTTCTAATAAACATTTCAAGTAACATACAAAAAAATGTTGGAATTTTCGAGAAATGGATGTCAATTTTCACTTGTTTCCAAATTTGAATCTTTGCATGTAGTATCAAGATGCGGTACCTTGTTATGTCATACGAGAAAATATTACATTTAGGCACTACAGAAGGAACGTCATCACTTAACCACTTGGATTCAATTTCAAAATACCTTTTGAAATCGGTGATAATTGTGGATATTTAGGTGTTTCCTTCATATTCAAAATTTTGAATATAGGAGCTGTCATCCCTTTATGCTTCGGTAGGTTTATTTTTACATTCTCGTATTCAAAGAGAAAGTATTGTAATCGTCAAAAAATTGGAACTCGAGATTTTGACGAATCTCCACGTTTTAGACCTGCCTGAGTTCGAAAAACGCAATTTTGGAATTATGTCTGTCTGTGTATCTATGAACAAGATAACTCGAAAACTATTAGAGTTACGGGGATGAAATATGGTTTGTGATCTTTACACATAGTTTGTAGGGTTCTGTAAAATTTTGGACAAAATCCGTCTGCGGGAAGTCTGTCTGTCTGTCTGTCCGCGTTCATGTGAACACTATAACTCAAAAACTTGAATACCTAGATGGATAAAATTTGGAACACAGTTTTATCATCTTCATTGTCGGTCCGTATCAAAGATTGGACCAAATCCGTCGAAGGGTCGATGGTCAGTCGGACTGTATAACCGCATACTTGTAAAAATTATATCTCCTAAATACTTTGGCTTAGAAAAATAAAAATTGGTATCGTTTGCTAATATTAATTATTGAACTGTGCCCAAATTTCGTTCCAATCGGTTAGAAAAAAGGCGTTCAAATTGCATATTCAATTTTTTTAATCCGATTCTCCATGCGCATGCGTACTGGTTGCAATCTCTGTGCACGCGGAAGGATTACGTCACTTTTTCCTTGAGCCGGCGAGAGTGGAAGTGTGTGATAGATGCGTTTTAATCGGCACGCATCTCTTTAAATTTGATTCTTTACCTAAATATTTCACAATCACTATAATCTACAATGAAATACCTTCTGATAGTCATTGGATTCTGGGTTACAGTAGGTTCGAATTTTTTTATCCACGCGGAGGGAGGGGAAACAGCACCTTCTTGAGGAAGTATACGAGAAAGTTTAGGGGAGACCACTCCCGCTGGTTACTTTTTTTCACTCAGTAGCTCTAATTCTAGCAATCAAACATGGGAGGATACAATCGAACAAAAGACTAAACTATCTACATGATGACAAGACTAGTAGATGAGCTACATGAGGAGGCTGCAAATTTAATAGTGGTTCAACCAGTATTAAAGTTTAAAGAAAAGGAGGGAAATTACTTTCACAGTATCTGTACAACCCACGTCATGGTAGGACTTACACTATTAATGGTAGGTCGGATTGGCATGAGTAGGAGAAAAAAATAACGCTATTGAAATAATCTAGGTAGAGGGAACGCTATTTGAGAGCTATTAGGAATAGAATCTTACTAACTTGATCACCATAGAGCAGTTTAATTAACAAAGACGACATGTGAGCCGTTATTTTATTTTCTATACTTATCATCTGGAAGATATTTGACTCCCGTTGACTTAGCATATTCTAGACTCGCGTACAAGTGTGGAAGTTTTTCAGAATCTGGTCTCGAACCACCCATACCAAGATTGTGACCCGAGGCCACCAAGGCTCCCTCTGCATCATAGAAACTACATCATATTCCTGTAATAATACATATTGGATATCCAGAGTACTCTAAACAGCATGTTTACGTTAAGGCTGGATAAATGAACATTCTTTTCTGCATGACGAATATTTCAGTACGAAACATGTAGCGATACAATGTGAAGTAAAGAAAGAAAGTGTTTTGTTATGAATGAGTTTCATTTTAATAACCTGCCTGATTAATTTTTATGCATTGCGTTCCCACAATACAGTGCGCATTTTTAAAGTCTGCTTTATCCGTGAAATTAATGACGAAATATATTAAGATAGTCGAAAAATATTTTAAAAATTCTGCGCTCTGTGATTATTATGAAGGAAGAAAATTACTTCATTTTGAGTTTCCTGTATTTCATGGTAGTTTCTTATGTTTATCAAAATTCTTTTTCAAAGAATATAATTACCCATCTTCTAAAAAAAGTGTCTCGAGTTTATTGAGAACTTTTAAAATCATCAATAAAAAGGGTTATAAAATTTCCCAACAAAGAAGACGATTATCCATATACCTATCGTGATGTCCGATCATTATTTCTTTTTATCCACTTCAAAGTCTACTCTTATTTTTCTCCGAAATAATTTAAGATACTACAGTAATTTTAATGAAAATGACTTGGAATCGATATCGCCTCAATATATCTTTGAAAGTACCATAAATGTTAAGAATTCTAGAAGAATAATCTCGAATCCTATTAGATTTTGATAAAAGTCGTCTATCGTAAATATCCTGAAGGCGCAATTTTTTTCGTCAAGATTATCCACTTTCCTTTTTTAATTCACATCAGCATCGAATGCCAAGAAAGATGTTTTAGTATTTTTAATATTTTTTTGTAACATTAGAACACGTATGTGGTAAGTATGTTCTGCTATATTTCTTCTGTTTTCCGTTGCTCTTTACGACTTTGGAAAGGTTACAGGATAACTTTTCATGCGCATTTCTTTATGTTTTTCCTGCAGATGAAAGAGGAAAAACAGCATAGAAGATGAGAAAATATTTTAGGACGAAGAATCTACAAGAGGAGAAAGCTTTATTCGTGCAAATGTTTTCTTTTACTACTGTAGTCAACAGTAAGGAAGGCCTTGGCTCAGGTGCTGGCAGTTTTTACTAGATGAAAAAATTGTTTCAGGGTCATGGATGGTAGAAAAATATTGCTGAATTCTTTATGTTAGCGATTCTCAACCCGTGGGGCGTGATAAAACTGAATGGGGGCGCGAGCATATCGAAAAGAAGATATTAAAAAAATTGATTATTCTACAGAAAGGCAAGCAAAACAAAATATATTCTGACATAATGAAAAATAAAATGCGCATTTACACAGATATAAAACACTTATAAATATGATTGTATCAGTACTGCACGATGTACTTATCAATACTAAAATGAAGATAAGTTTAACCCTTTGAACGGTTAGCTATTTTGATCTACTTGCTTTAAAGTCTTAAAAATTTGCTTTTAAAGTGAACAATTGGGTCTTTATTGCGTTTGGTCAAGTCTCTGACATCTTAAGAATATTTTATCCATGGTAGTTTAAGAAATTATACATATAAACTGCTTTTGAGCTCAACATGAGAAACGAAAAAATACGTGCAAAACGCTTAGAGGGTTAATAATTAATAGTGATTCCTCTCGACGGACTTCTTGCGAAGCCGCGAAAATGTCCGATATGGCGGCGATAAGACAAAGCAATAGACAGAGATATAATAAGAGAGAAAGAGAGAGAGCAATTCTAGTTTTGTCAATGCAGCGGATCGGTGTTGCAAAATATCAATAAACGTACTTATTCTTGGTAATTCGTAAGTTTTTTTTATTGCCCACGCCCTTCTTATTCATAAGGTGTAAAGCATGTCACGAGTTGGCGGAAGAAAAATATTATATATATAAAATGATTTCGCGGTTTGTAGTCAGTAAGAAGCCGAGTTATATTCTAATTTTCTTTATTTTCCAAATATTTAAGTCATTTTTTGTATAGTGGCGGACATAAGTACATCTCAGTTGAAGTTTTCAAGTAGAAAGCGAGCAGAAAATCCCTGCATACTCTCAGATAAGGGAATAACATATAGACACGTGATCAAAATGAAGGGAATAATAGCTATTTTTAGTAAATTACGTAAGTGTTTTAGGGAAAATGCATGGCGTCAAGGAGTCGCTGTTTTCTCTTTTTGTGTGCGCGTGGAAACGATTAAAATATCAATTTAGTAATAAATATGCCAAAACGAGAGATTTAATATACCTCCAGCGCGGGAAATAGAACGAAACTGGAGTTTAAGAAAAGTGATTTTGGAATACATTAAGACTTTAAAATATATAATATTAGGATTTGAAATAAAATTAAATAAGATTATAACATATATACATTTAGCAATGAATAAATTCACTATGCACTGAATTTACTGATACAACAGATTTCCATCTTCATTCCCCTACTAAGTATATGTACTAAATAAATGCAACTTTAATACTGGGAGAACATTAGTAAGATTTACAGCATATCTTTTAACCTTCCCATGCTATCTCTATCTCTGTAATTCATAGCGACGATGGAGATTCTTGCGACGAGATTGAGATGTCAATCATCTCAGCAGTCTTAAATTGTTGTATGTTCTCCGTTCGCAGTCGGGACTTTAAATGACTAACGCTGAAATCCAACCCCTTTAGCTTATCCGGTTGTGAAAGCACGCGTCTTCCGAGTATGCTTTCCTGTGAGATTTTGTCTGGTTTTTGTCTCCCGTAACAGTGTGTGCGTTGAATTGTGAATCAACCCGTATAGTGTTCCGTGCATAGAGATCGTTAAGATAAAAAGTTGAGAAAATTGTCCTTATTCTTAAACCAACAGCTTTTCGATGAATCTTATGTTGGCTTCTCGATTGACATTCATAAGACTTCTTTTAAAACAAAACAACATTTATTAAGCACAACCATTACACTTCGTAACTGCGTGCAACGTAACTTCGTTCAAACGTACTCGTACTCGTCTCTCTCTAGACTATTCTAAAACGAAATTAAAAAGTAGCTCAACATCTTACTGTTGCCACTTATCTGATATCATACACTGATATACAATAATTATGTTGCAGTCATGCTTTTGTCAGGCATAATATGAAATACGCTTGCACTTATATTACGAGACTGTGCTGAAATGGTGAAGCTGTTTTATGATTGGAATCAGGATGTTTATTTCGGTTTTGCCTAATTTTTGTAATTAAAAAAGAATTTAATAAAAATATATAATTAAATAATGAAATTTAACAGAAATTAAATGAATGATTTAAATGTACTGTATCTCAAAGAGTGCATCCAGACTGAAGCGTTAAGTAAAACGAGTTGGAGAAATTATATTTGTTATAATGGAACATGAGATAGTTATTGTGTAGGATACCAGCAATGCACAGACAATATTACGTAAATAGGAAATTCCATACTTAACGTTGAGGAAATCGCTGCGTTAGAATTTTAAATTGCATATTTGTCAAATATAACCTTGTCAAAAATTATTCCTTGGAAACTGAACAACTCAAATTAACATTTCTTTGAGATAGAAAAACATTTTTTTTTCAACAATACAAAGGCAAAAGAGATAAAATTTTTACACTGTTATACTATTTTATACTGTTAGCAAAATATCGATACTTCGCTTAAATCTCCAAAAGTCTCAGTTTATAAGCTAACATTTGCAATAATACAGCTATTGATGTCTCTATCGAGTTTGTGTAACAGAAGGCGAGAAATATGTCTTTATTATCAATACACTTTTTGAAAATGAGCAGGAATGATTTTTCAGTCAAGACTTCTTCATTAATCAATAATTATTAACTGAAATCATTGCAAATTCTACAGATATAATTTCCTTTGTTGGGGCCCTAGCTATCATACCGAAAAGCATTGGTAATTCTTATTAAATTAGTTTGATTTTATTACAATCAACCGTTTTCAAAGCCTACTGGCCCGCAGCCGCACAGACTACCTACCTATTAAGTAGCCAGGAGTCGTCTGATAGCATTTCTACATCCCGTAGACGCCTGAACATACGCGCATGAGCAGTTAGGCAAACCGTTACATAAGCTAAAAGAGGCTGGTTCGTGCTGCCATCTATCTTTATGGAACTTACTGAACATGGCAAATCAACCTTCCTATATTAATATTAACCAAATACAAATTATGCGAATATTGTGAAATTAAACTTGCATACCTTTGTCTATCTTGTACAGTATTTTTTTTCCACGCTTTACATAACGATAGATATTGAATAAAAGTAAAGTCCAATAGAAAGAGACGTGAGCAATTTACTCGAAGAGACTTTAAGTGTGAGGAATTGCAGATAATCATTGATCTAAACCTGACAATGTTTTCTAATAGATCTTTTCTTTACAATTCTCCGTTTTATGTCTATTCAGAATTCTAATTTATTATAAAAAGGGAAAAAAACTATTTTCTTCCCTGCAACTTTTCAAGTGCCTTAAATGAGTTAATTCCGCCTTACTTCGCGTGCTCTACGAAGGGCGTATCCCTGTTGCCCAGTGTGACACGTCCGACAGCACTAATTACCGGATGTGAAATGAAATACTTTCTTCTTGATAAGAATGGTAACTGTATTAATTATTTCACAGACATGTCACTGGCATAGGTATCTGAAAAGAAAGAAGCATCGAGACTGTCTAGCAGAAATGTCTTGTTCTGTGATATTATTTATAATTCAGAACGTCGGAGATAAGTTGCACACAGGTCGTTCGTTTATCTTTCCATAGATGCGAACCTTGATCTTAATCTAAATATCAGCCAACTCAAATTATGTTTCGTTCCTTGATCATTTACAGCACAAAAAAGCATTAAGAAATATGTTAAAGCACGTGATGTTGGTCAAGATGGGCTTGCAATGAATGCTAACTCATTTATGAAATGGTATATAAAAATGCAATGTGTTATACATCCTCAATCCTCGCCATGAAGAAAACGACTCGAATCTTGATTTTTATTAATATAAACAGCCTTCATCTTTATCTTATTCACCACAGTATACTAACTGAAACAATCTTGAGTACTGTTATTTATAATCAAAAATTAAGATATTTTATTTAACCTTCCGTTTGTTCTCCCCCTTTACGGATCGTACTCTTGTCATGTGTGTGTGTGGAGGGGAGTTATTACATATGACGCTCTTAATGGTTGCTATTATACGTTTGGCCTCAGATCCCGCGCTAGTTGTCGCGGCGGCCATTCTATTAGTATTATCCGGATGATTAGACTGGGCGGGGTTTCTCTTATGGTTATACTCGTAAGTAAATAGGACCCCACCTGTGGTGACCTCAGATATGGGGATAATAAATCGACAGATAAGTAAACGGGTTGTGAAGTACCTAGAAGGAATCTACCTAAAATAAACTATATGTATTTAACTAGATGTAAAAAAAAACTTTTGAAGAGTTTACATATCCAACTTCTGCCATACATAGCATATGATTCAAAACAAAAATTCCTTTAAATATTTTGAACTAGCCGCCTTGGGCGACCAGCTTGTTCGCCGCGAATATAATTTCAGTTGAACCTTGCTTTATTTTATATTGCTGGTTCTCTTAACAATGTAATTTTAAACTTTAGATTGTGGTAGATATTTAACCCATGTTCTATTAGTGACCTTGAACCTCTTCTTTTCATTGTCTACATAAATGTTCCCAATGGA
>BGPR01051423.1:0-10834 GCA_013235015.1 Araneus ventricosus
GAGATTGTTATAGAAATTCTTGTGAATTACTGTGGTTAAAATGTAGACTAGACTATCTGTAAATTGCTATTTCATTAGAATAATTGAAACGATGCTGGTCTTTCTCTAGAGTGATTAATGAATAAATTGTCTCCAAAGTTCAAACTGTGAGTAAAGAAGTAACACACGTGAGGTGGGTCTACTATATCGCAGACTGCTGTAACATGTAATAGAAGATACTATAAAGTAATTAACTCTAGCACCAATGTGAAATTTTGTGAAAAGTGATATAGTATCAACAATTAGGAATACGGATCAAGAAATTTTTTTCTAGCTTTGGCTGAAAATATAGGAGGAAGAAAGCATGCCATTTTGAAGGTGAGGGTATTTAAGGTATCCGGAACCCGTTAAAAAGCCGGATTTTCGACCAAAATTCCAATTCTTAATCTTTGATGTTTTCAGTTCATTCATTTACCTTCTAAAACATATTTACTTGTCGGCACGTTACTGAAGATGAGATATTATTTGTTTTTTAAATAAACCTAAAACTGGAAGTGGCGCTTTTAATTAACTGAAAGTTATTTCATTCAAAGGACAGAAACCAGTCAAAAATTCTTTAAAACCGTATTTTTTTCGCTAATATGATGTCGCATATTTTAGGAAATTCTTGAAAAGTTTAGATACTTAATTTGAGCGCGTGGAAAACTTAAAATTGATTTTTTCAAAATTAGATTTTATGTATATTTTTTCAAATTTCAACATGATAACTCAAGATATTATCATTCGATTTGTTCTGAAATTCTTGTAACATTCTTCAAATGTTTATCTATGTACTAGAATAATATGGTATTGTAACAATATTTTAAATTGTTATTCTATTTGAAAATGCAGAAAATTTGCTGAAAATTTATAATGACTGTCTGATTAGCTCTAAAATTTCACGCATCCAAAGAATGTTAAGATTCTAGTTCAAGCCTAGTCCATAGTATGTAGTTTATTTAGTATTAGTTTTATTTGAATAATTACAAAGTTTGACTCTGTAGCATGTTTGAAGTTTTGGGAATTTCTAAAAGAAAGAAATTCTAGATTTTGCAAAATTTGTAATAATTTATACTCAAAATCATATCAATATTAATCTTTATTAAATCTGAATCTAAAAATATATTTTGGTGTTTCATTTCACACTGCAAAGTACCCGAACGTGGTTCTGGATACCTTAAATGTGAGAGATAATAAACCTAGCTTATTTTGGTTGTTTTGGACGCGAACTGCTTAATTTGTTAATAAAGTTATAATTAATTTTTCTAGCTTGGGGTAACCTTGCACCTGAAAGGAGTTATTTTCACTCATAGGAATTTGCGGTGAAAAGCAACCCTAGTTGTTTTTTAAATTTATTTCAGCATTAAATAATATTAAGAATAATGTTTTCTTTAGCAAATAGATATGCCTAGGTGTGTGTAAAAGGTAAGTTAGGATATGTAAGTATATGGAGTCCTCTCCTGAGATCTTGTAGCTTGATTTAGCATTTGTAGTTTGAAAATTTAAAGAGGCAGGAAACGTTTTTTTCGTACCTCAAGACAACAGTAAATAGCCGTGAGCTACAAAAGAAAGATAATTATATAAAGAAACAAGAAAATCCCTGGCTTCCAATGAAAACGAAAAGACTGCTGTCACGTGTAGTTCAGTCCAGTGACTTGATTTTCCTGTCAATAGTATAGGTCTGAAATGATAATAAACTTTATCTCACTCTAAGAAGGTGTACATATAGATATATCACAACACTTCCGGCAATAATTGGATAAAGAATCTCTGCACGCCATCCTGATTTTAACGGATCAATGACGTAAAATCTGCTAAATATAATCAGTATATATATTTCCACCGCGGATTTTAATACATCCAGTAACTTTGTTTTGAAATATACTAAAAAAAATAAAGTAAAGAATCCTCACTCATGATAGAACTTTGCACCAAAATTTGAAAGCATAATTATTACCAAATTATTGTAGAATCAAATTTGCTGCAAGACAACGTTTCTCTAAGAATCACTCAACAATTAAAACCAAGGGGTGATTTCTCCCCTAAACTTTCTCGATTACTTCCCAAAAGTGCTGTTTCCCCTTCGGCGTCTAAAAAATTCGAACCTGTTATCAGAAGTCTAATGCTTATCAGTCTTTCATTATACTGATTGAAACATACTAGGTGTAGAATCACTTCAAAAGCGATGCGTACTCGATTAAAACGCATCTCAACTTACTATGGTTTCACTTTTGCCGTCTCAAGGACAAACTGACATAATTCGCTCCTTTCGCGTGCATAGAAGGTTACTTCCAGTACGCATGCGTGGAGATAATGATTATTTCAATAGTAAATTATACATTGACAGACAAGTAACCCTTTGACGGATTTTGGCTAAAATTTTATAGGACTACAACTCGATTGAGATAAAACTGTGTAAATTTTATCCATCTAGCTATTCGAGTTTTTGAGTTATAGTGTTCACATGACCGCGGACATACAGACAGACAGACTTCCCGTTGACGGATTTTGTCCAAAATTTGTTAGAAACCTACAAATTATGTTTAAAGACCACATACCAAATGTCATCCCTGTAGCTCTAATAGTTTTCGAGTTATCGTGTTCACAGACAGACACACACACACACAGACATAATTCCAAAATTGTGTTTTTCGGACTCAGGGAGGTCTAAAACGTGGAGATTCGTCAAAATCTCGAGTTCGAATTTTTTGAGGATTACAATTCTTTCTCTTCGTATACTTCGTATACGAGAAAATAAAAATCAGACCCCCTCCCCTTTTTTGTTTCTTTTCGAGAGAAATACATGGAACCAGGGCCGACCGGAGGGGGTGCGAACGGTACGAGCGCACTAGGCGCCGTGTTTTTCATAGGCCCCCTCGCCAATGACTATTTTTTCAAAATAAAAATGATTTTTCTATCATTTCTTTAAAAATCCTATTATGCATTGTTACAAACATGGAAAGTCGCTTCCCAGCAATGCGAGTGTTATGGTTGGGAAGAGAGTTTTACAAGGTTAAACATGGAGTGACCTCAGCGACTGTTATGGCACCCCTGACCTTGGCGACCATTTTGGCGATTTGGCGACCTTGGCGACAAATAGATGATTCCCGAAAATGCAACCCTTTTCTCGATATTTCTACTAGGAAAGGGAATACACGAGAAAACACCATGTGACGTCACGGCCTGTCGGAAAGAATATTTAAGGACGGCGCCTAGATCAGAGGAGTGTCTTCATCGACTGGGATCGCCTTGAAGCGCGAACGCCTTTGGAGTTCTACCCGCGGTGCGAGCTGGTGAGCTGAGCGCTATTGAAAGTGCAGTTATTGTCTACTAGTTATTAGTTATTTGCTGACTGTTTGTGTTGTTAGATAGCAAAGTGCTGAACTGTTATTACCTGCGAATTGTTGTCTGTTTACATTGGTAATCTGTACAAGAACTATTGTTTCCTATACCTGTGCTACGTGTTTTCCGGCATATTTGTAAATAAACCTTCATTCTCCATTATCCTGCGTGTTGGACTGTTTACACCATACACCTACAGTAAGACTTTTTGCAACAACATGCTTTTAAATATAGCCACGTGATTGGAGCACTTTCACGTCGACCAATCCAAGGCAAATTTTGCTGCTTTGAGTGTCCTTATATAGCCGACTACAGAGTGAGAAAAGTAAAATCAATGTAACGGCTGGTCGTACATCGTACGTTTTTATCATGAGGGGAGAAAAGGAAAGGAAGACAAGTGTTGGCGAAGAATATTTCCGAATTCAATATTTTTCAGTGAAAATCGATAGTGGGTTTTAAGAAAAAATTCGAAACTTATCACGAACACGAGACATCATATGGATTTTTATATAATTAGGATGATATTCAAAACTGACTGAAGATAATCTTCTTAAATAAGACTTTTATTCGACTACCCAACACTATATTGATTGCTCTGATTTATTCAATGAAATCAAAATTTGGCGACAAGTTCTGTCTTTTACAGTCTCAATATTGCAATATTAATTACAAATAATTAATTAAAATTCTATCCAAATTTTGTGACTGTTCTGAAAAATATATTGACGTTGACAATTACCATTGCTCCTGCAGAAAAATCTCACATTATTGAAGATGATAATAATAAAAAAATTACTTGAGATCTAGCATTTGTCAAGAGTGAATCATCGTCTCCTTAACTGTTTTATCTATAGAATCCGAAATAGTCACAAACTTTAACTGTGATAATATTATGATCGAATTTGATATAAAACACGCAAGAAAATGAAGCAAAAATAACATATTGCAACCTTATTCTCGCAAGTCGCACTCCAAATTGCATTTTATGAATTTATGAAGCAATTATTTTTATTATTTCCTTTAAAAGCGAATTTATTTTGTTATTTGATTATGAATGAGTGTGATTGAAATGTTAACCTTCAATCACACTCAATGCAATAAACAGCAAAATGCAACAAATTATTATTTTGTTATATGAAATTTCTTTTAAGGCCCCGCAAGTCAATTTTCGCCCAGGAACCCGCTTTTGTTCGGGCCGGCTCTTCATGGAACTAATCTCGAAATTCCTTCTGAAGTCAGGAAAATCGATGCATAGTAACCTCGTTTCACGGCAGTAAGCATCTAACGTAAAAGTATGTAACTAGAAAATCATGTAACATAAAAGAATGAAACATAGTAGGCAGGTAATTAGAAACATAGCAAATCAGTCAAAACTTTTCCAGCTATTTCGGAAAAGGACTATATAAAGTTAAACAGGAATATTAGTGATAAATTGCTCACTCACTCAATAAAATAATACCAGAAGTCACTATTTCTTCATAAAATATTTCATATGTCTAGATTTCTCATTATTTCGCAGATGCTTTCTAACATTTAAAAGAATGCCAATACAACGGACAGTTTAAAAAAGAAAATGTTTTTCCAAAATTCAGTAGCTTAGAAAACATGAATTGTCTAGTTACGAGATATAAATTACAAGAAACTGAAGAGATGGGTTAAAATTGCTGAATAAATCTCGGCGCAGAAAAGCAGTAAATTTCTTGCGTCAATAACAACAAAATTGTATGTAATTTAAAATCCTGCGATGAAAGATATAATTCAAGAGGAAGTTCTAAGTCTCAACCATCAAATATGCTATTCGGCAAAACGAATGAACAAATGATAGGGAAGTGGGCGGACCCCTAAAACACCAATCACGTTGGAAAAAAGTCTCGGGGAAGCAAATGCGAAGACCCAACATGAAGAATCCTTCTTCATCCGTTTCTTATTACTAGATAAGATGACAATTTTTTCTTCAGATCGTTACATGGTCTGGGGGAAAGCTTTCTACGTTGCTATTTTGGACTTTATTTCCGCACGTTTCCGGTTTGGCAGACTCCACGGCGCCAGCGCTTCGGCGCGCACGTGTGCTTCCGAACTAAGTGAATTTTTGTGTGTTTCGAGTGGGCAATTCCTCGATCATTATTTTATTTGTGAACTTTTCTTACTCTACCTAAATCATGGCCTCTTCTCAGCTAGCAGACGTTTCCAATACTGAAGCTCGAACCCAGGTAAGTCCCTTTGCATACTGCATGTCTTACTCTTTTGAACGTAATGTTGCATTGCCTGTTCTTGACTCACTCAATAATGTTGATGACCTTGACTCGTTTCATGATGAAATTACCTTAAATTGTGAAAGTTTTCTTAATAATGTCAATCTTACTCCAGAAGAAGCTTGTTTGTAAGCAAAAATGATGTACATCGGTAACAAAGTGCTTAAAAAATCCTTCAATCTGCAAATTTCAGATATGCAAACCAAATTGCAAATTGCTCTTGGCCCTCAAACCCCTCCTGGTAAAAGCCATTCTAAATCCCAAAATAAGAAACATAAACGGGCTAATCTTACCTCTCATATCTCACAAAAGAGAAATAAGACTTCGGAAAGCCCCCTTAAATTGTCCAACTCGTTCGACGCTCTTGCGGTCGATGACGATGACATAATTAATGACTCAATGGATATCCCTACCACAGATGAAGCTGTTAATCATTCTATCAACCCAAATTCTTCTTCTGTGCCTTCCCCTCTATCAACTACCATGGAAAATGTAAATAATGATTCTTCGATCACTCCTGAGGCAAATTATGTTACTAGTGTGTCAACTGGCCAAGAACAAAATAAAAATAACGAAAGTGAGAAGAAAATGTATATTCCACCAATCATTGTCGATCAAGCTACCAATACCAAAGCTCTTCTTAATGAACTTAACCAATTAACCGGCACTCCTATTACAGGCCGCTGCATGGGAGGCAAACTTAAAATATTCCCAACCACTGCTGAAGCACATAGGGCAATCAGACGTTACGTTGATCAGAATAAATTAAAAGCCCACACCTATGAACTTCCTGAGGAAAAGCAGATGAAAATTGTAATTCGTGGTTTACCAAGCGATTTTTCCACTCAAGATATTGACACAGAACTAAAAAGATTCAACCCTGTATATATTGCCCCTCTGAAGCACAGAAACTTCAACTCAAACCCCCTTTTCCTTGTCATATTACCTAAAACTGAGGCAAGTAAGAAAATTTATGACATTTACACAATTGAATATATGAGGGTTACGGTTGAACCTCTCAAACGTAGAACTCAGCTAGGGCAGTGCTACAACTGTCAACAATATTTTCACAGCAGTAGGCAATGTACTAGGGACCCTGTTTGTCTTAAATGTGCTGGTCCACATGCCACCAGACAATGCCAAAAACAAATGGACACTCCGGCTAAATGTGCTTTATGTGGTGGAGACCACACTGCTAATTATTCGGGTTGTCCTAAACACCCAAGCAACTTAATGCCACCCGAACCACCAGCCTCCAGATGGTCTGCAGAAAACCCCCTCAGCAAAACACTGGCTGCTTCAGCACCAAAACCAAAAATTAACCTGCCTGCTCCCATCAATCGAGCGTCTGTGGCATCTCAACCCCAACTCAAGACAAATAATACGAATACATCCATACTCCTAACCAACCTTATCAACAAGGTCACTGCACTTTTCAGCGAGGTCCTCGTGGCCCTAGATAGCGATACCAACAATCTGCCTCACGTTCAATAACCCAAACTCAGTATCTCCGCTCAGGTGCATAGGCTGGAATGCAAATGGACTCAGGCATAAAATCAAAGAACTAACCCATTTCATTGCGGAACAAGATCCACACATAATTAGTATTTAGGAAACACATCTTAACCCTGCCGACAAAATCAAAATTCCAAACTTCGCTGTTTATAGGAAAGATAGAACAACCCACCGGGGGGGAGGCACTGGAATTTTCATTAAAATGGGTATCGCACACCACGAAGTTAACTTTGACTCCATTACTTTTGAAAACTCTGCAATTTGTATTGATCTCCCTAACAAAAAGCAAATCACCGTTGTTTCCATCTACAGACCTCCTCATGGTCTTATTGACCCAGCCGAGCTAAAGAGGAATTTTTGTTCTAACTCTCAAGTCATCTGTTTTGGCGATTTCAACGCCAAACACTCCTCTTGGAGCATTGGTCGCTCAAACAGAAATGGTCATCTCATCTATGACTGGGTTAATAATAACAACTTCTCTATTATAGCTCCCCTGCAGCCAACCTATTTCTTTAACTCTTACGCCCTGAATGCAACTCTGAACTTTGCTGTTGTTAAAAATATTAGTGCAGCTGAAGCTGTTGCTATTAATGCTCTTCCCAGCGACCACAATCCTGTATGGTTTGAGTTCCTTCTTTCAAATGTTCTCCCCATCCCACTCAGATCTCTTACAACCACAAACTGGAACAGGTTCCAGGATATCATCTCCAGGAATATTCCGGGCAATCCAACAATCAACAGCATTAAGGATATTGATGAAGCAATAACAAAATTCGAATGTGGTATTAATACAGCAATTAACCTTTCGAGTAAAACAAAATCAATCAATACTGTTCATCGCAAACTCCCTCCTTTCATCACTAATAAAATTACCCGCAGGAACAATATCAGAAAGAGATGGCAGCATACCAGATACCCTCCATATAAAACAGCTTGCAATAAACTATCCGAGGAAATCAAAAATGACATCGAAATTTGGGATAATAACAGATGGAAGGAGCTCCTGCAAGGTCTCAACACTGAAGACATCTCCCTCTATAATATGGCTAGAAAGCTTACTAAGAAGTACGTTAGCATCCCACCCATCCTGAGGCCTAGTGGACTGGTCCTCTCTTGTGCAGATAAAGCAGATATATTCAGGAGTGCTCTTGAAGAATCTTTTCAAGAAAACATCGAACCATATGATGATAACTTCATTGAAAAAGTTGAGAACGAAATTGATGGTTACTTTCACACGAGCAATAGCCCAAGCTCTGCACCACTTTCATCCCCAGCTAAGATTTTGACAATCATTGCCAAACTCAACATTCGAAAAACTTCTGGCCCAGACAAAATCCCTAATAAAGCCCTCAAGCTTATTACCCCTAATGCACTTACTTTTCTAACTAAAATCTTCAACAAATGTCTCACTTTCAATTACTTCCCATTAAGATGGAAACAAGCTAATATAATCATGCTCAGCAAACCTGGCAAAGACCCTAAGTTCCCACAAAGTTACAGACCCATCAGTCTTCTCAGCTCACTTGGGAAAATTTTTGAAAAGGTACTTCAGAAAAGGATCAACAGCTACTGTGATTCCAGCAATATTATTCCTAAAGAACAGTTTGGCTTCAGAGCGCAACATTCAACTATCCACCAACTTCTTCGTGTCACTAACTCCATCACTGAAGGCATGAACAATAAATTTTACACTGGAGGTATCTTTCTTGACATCCAAAAGGCATTTGATCGGGTTTGGCATGACGGACTTATCTATAAACTTATTCAACTAAATTTTCCCAAATATTTAATTAACATTCTTAAAAGCTTCCTTGAAAATAGAACTTTCAAAGTCGTCATCCACGGTGAAACATCCAACACGGGTGTCATTAAAGCAGGCACGCCTCAAGGAAGTGTTCTCAGTCCTATTCTCTACTCCATCTTCACATCAGATTTCCCTTCACACCCCAGAACCATCACCTGCCTCTTCGCAGACGACTCTGCAGTCCTCGCTCAAGGCACAACAATCAAATATATTTTACGTACTCTCCAATCTTTCCTTGTCTCGCTGGAAGAATGGCTAACTAAATGGAGAATTGCTGTTAACACAGACAAAACCAAGGCCATCAATTTCCGTAAAGGTAGCTCCAACTTAGACCCTGCAAATTTGGAACTTTTTGATGAAACTATTGAGTGGGTGACATAAGTTAAGTACCTCGGGCTCATTATTGATAACAAAGTCACTTTCAGGCAACACATCAGCTACTTAAAAGAAAAATTCTGGGCTAAAATTTATCTTTGTCTTCCACTCATTGGTAGAAATTCCAGTCTCTCCCTTGAAAATAAACTAATTCTCTTTAAACAAGTTCTTAGGCCAATTCTCACCTACGCCGCACCTATCTGGGGACTTGCAGCCACATCCAACAGGAAAAAAGTTCAAATACTTCAAAATAAACTTCTCAGGATCATAGTTAATGCACCTTGGTTCATTCGAAACTCTGTCATCCACTTCGACCTCCAAATCGAATCTATTGAAGACCATATTCAAAAACTTTCAAGAAAATTTTTCTCAGGAATCTTCGACCATCCCAACAACCTTATAACAGACCAAACTGATTTCACGGAATTCACCGGTCGCTACAGGTACCCATATACTACGACCAAGTGGTCACTCCCCCTCAAACCACCTTAACTTCATTTTTCCCTCACACATTACTTTTTCATCAGTTCCATTGTATTTTTCATCATTTCAACTCGTGGTGTGCACCCTTCCCCTCTTTTGTTCTTTTTGTTTTTGTGTGTGTCTTGTTTTTTTTTGTTTAATTAAAATGTTCTGAGTCTAAGGCAATCAATGTTTGTTCAAATAGAGTAAAAGTGCTTAGCACTGGGACTCAATCTGGTTATGTAATGTTTGTACTGCGATGGATGTTGTCTGATAATTTCCCTACCGTCAAAAGACGAAAGATAATCCAGCTCCTACCAATCTGGGTTTTTCAATTTTTTCTAAAATCCTTTTTGATCTCTGTTAGCTACATTGTGCTACGCGCGTTTTTCTGCATTGCCCGTCAAATCAATTTGTCTTCCAAAATTTCGTGCTGAATTTTTTCTCCGTCTAATTTTATCTCCTCTTTTTCACCATTGCTTTTTAAAAGCAGTCAGAAAGCACTTTTCTCTCTTTTTCTTTCCTTAATTCTTTCAAAAAATTTTTTTCGGTTATGCCAACTTCTAAATTATAAATTATCTTTCAAAAGTATGATGTGGAGGTGTAAGTGAACTTTTCTCACAAAGCGGAACTCCGTAATTTAAACCGCGTTGCCGTACGAATGCGAAGAGTGAACTAAAATGGAGATTGTCAATCAAATGCTTAAATTTGAAGAGAAGAAAGAAAAATCGTAAAAAAGTGTTTTTTTCAACACGATTTTTCACTCTTGTTGAATTGAAATCCGAATCCTAAAGGAATATTCCGCAATATGCTTTATACAGACATGATGCTTATGATTTCTACAGGCTTATAATGTACATGAAGTGAAAAACAAATAATATCTAGCAGACATTTTATTTTGCAATGTATCAAAAACTGAAATTTAGGGCAGGGCTCCTAAACTGTGAGTAGTGAACCCAACTAAGGCCGTGCAGGGCAACACTGAGGTCGCGAAAAATTTCCCACAACTAAGGCCGTTCAGGTTAACACTGAGATCGCGAAAAATTTCACACAACTAAAGCCATTC
>BGPR01051424.1:0-10833 GCA_013235015.1 Araneus ventricosus
TGTACACTATATGCCCAAAAGTATCCGGACACTTGCAGATTTTCACATTTTTTAGAATTTCTCCAGAATGGTTTAACCGATTGCCTTTAAACTTCGGATATGTAAAGAATAGACAATAACTCACATTTTACATTGAAGATTCGGTCCTGAGGGCAATTAGGGGGCCGTCTACAAACTGATGAAGACAAAAACGTTTTTGGCCCACCCCGCTTCACAGAATACTGATAACAAGATGAAACTTTCAGAAATGGTAAAGTTTAATGTGCATAATATTTACAGGAATTTTTGTAAACTCAGCGCAAATATTTGGGAAGATATAAAGGTTTTCTTAAAAAATCTCAAATTTTCCTACCTGTTTTTTGCTTATAACATGCAGAGTTTTCTGTTATATTATACGAAACTTACAGAAAAGATGACAATATGTGAGAGAAGCATTTGTGTAAAACTTTGGAAAAGAATTGTTGAATATTACAGGAATTATGAGCAACTTTAGTAAATAGTGTTTTACTGCGCATACGCGAAACATAGTGTAATTTTTCTTTCGCATCTTTAAAGCCAGATATATAGGGCAACCTATATAAAAAATCAGTTCAATATCATTAGTATTCAGAAAGATATCGGCATTACAACGATCAGAATTTTAGCTCCTGTCGAAGAGAAGCTAAAAGATGAGGGGTTGTACACAAATTGATATTTTTTAAACTTATATCTTTAAATAGTTATATTGAATTGTATAGCGGTTAGAATTTGCTGCATACCCATGAAAACTTATCAATTACGTGCATAACTTAAATTGCAGCTAATTAGGCACTATAAATAAACAAACATTTTATTACTTTAATTATATTATTTACATGATTATTAACAAGTTGCATATTACAATTTTACGGCCAACGATATTTTTAAATATATTTATTTTATGGCGAAACGATTTTTTATCTAATTAATTTCTTTTCTTAAAATATTTTAATAATTATACATATATATTTTTTATTCGTTACGAATATTAGATGTGTTCATGGGTATTCAGCAAATTCTAACCACTATACAATTCAATATAACTATTTAAAGATATAAGTTTAAAAAATATCAATTTGTGTACAACCCCTCATCTTTTAGCTTCTCTTCGACAGGAGCTAAAATTCTACTCGTTGTAATGCCGATATCTTTCTGAATACTAATGATATTGAACTGATTTTTTATATAGGTTGCCCTATATATCTGGCTTTAAAGATGCGAAAGAAAAATTACACTATGTTTCGCGTATGCGCAGTAAAACACTATTTACTAAAGTTGCTCATAATTCCTGTAATATTCAACAATTCTTTTCCAAAGTTTTACACAAATGCTTCTCTAACATATTGTCATCTTTTCTGTAAGTTTCGCATAATATAACAGAAAACTCTGCATGTTATAAGCAAAAAACAGGTGGGAAAATTTGAGATTTTTTAAGAAAAGCTTTATATCTCCCCAAATATTTACGCTGAGTTTACAAAAATTCCTGTAAATAATATGCACATTAAACATTACCATTTCTGAAAGTTTCATCTTGTTATCAGTATTCTGTGAAGCGGGGTGGGCCAAAAACGTTTTTGTCTTCATCAGTTTGTAGACGGCCCCCTAATTGCCCTCAGGACCGAATCTTCAATGTAAAATGTGAGTTATTGTCTATTCTTTACATGTCCGAAGTTTAAAGGCAGTCGGTTGAACCATTCCGGAGAAATTCTAAAAAATGTGAAAATCTGCAAGTGTCCGGATACTTTTGGGCATATAGTGTATGTGAATATGATAACTCAACAATGAAATGAATGTCCTAATGAAATTTGGTATGTGGTCTTTACGTTTAAACTGTAGATTTTTATCAAATTTTGGACAAAATCCAACAAGGGGAAAACTGTGCCCATGTGTATGTGAACGCGATAACGCAAATACAACAAAATAGATCAGAAGTTCCCAACTCGTGGTACGCGTGCCACTGGGGGTACGCGAAGGAGCAGTTGGGAGTACGTGAACTCAAAGTTGGTAATGGCGGACACAAGAAAACATGGGATTAAAGATGTTACAGAATTTTGTTCCCCAAGTTCGTGTGAAAAGTGAAAGTGAAAATTGTACAAGTCCTAAAATCTACCCTCAAAATAAGGAAAAAAGGAACTATAATTTTTGGGTATCCTTATAAGTTATTGCGGCACTGGTTTCATTTGTTTTGGCGTTGAGCTAATTCTATTGTAATAAAGCGAATAAAATGTAAAATCAAAAATAAATCCTGCAAATGTTATTAATTGAGTCATTTGACTCTTGAGCTTACGAAGATCTTAAACATTATTGATTAAAAGTTTTGCTCAGATTAATGGTAGGTTAGAAGTGGGAGAAATATGTCAGTAGTTGTAATGAAATAAATAAAAGATTCTATAAAGGGGTACCTGAGGGAAAAAATGCTGGGAACCCCTGAGCTAGATGAATGAAATTTGACATGTGACCTTAACATCAAAATTGTAGATCTGAATCGCATTTGGAGAAAACTGTCTGTCTATCCTTGGGTATTGGAACTCGATAACTCTAAAACGGAACGAGCTAGGTGAGTGAAATTTGGTATATAGCCCTTACAACCTAATTATAGATCTGTTGTATTGTGTGCTATAAGAAATGTTTTTTTTCTTCTTCTGCGTTTCCTTGGTCCAAGATTTTCGCTTCCACAAGTTCCTACGTGCAGGAGGACAGATTTAAAGGTCACTTTCTCCCTCATTACGAGCGGGGGAGGGTATAAGGTCACTCTAAAATAGCGCCTGACAACAAGTGTGGCCAATCAGGCATTGTTTTTTCTGTGACGCAAGGCCATGATGTGAAGAGGGGTTAGTTCCCTTCACTTAAAAAAAAAGATTATTCGAGAATCGAGACGCGCTGCTGGATGATTTTTTGAAGAAAGAAAAAATGGTGCCCATATCTCGTTCCGGTGGGGACTGTTCGAATTGCTTTTCTTTTACACGAAAATGCTCGTTCGTGTAATGTCCCCCCGTCTGGATTAGTAGAATAAGGAGCTGACTTGTGTGATGGATAACAATTGACGAAGGAGGAATCCGACCATTTTGGAGATCGCAGGGACCATGCAGATTTTCAAACAGATAAGAGTCTTTACTTTATCACTATATATATTTTTTTACGTATTTCATGGCGGACAACAATTTTTGCATCCAATATTTACCCCCTTTTTTTAAAAAAAAGAGAGGAAACTTCAGGACTGTATTAAAAAGATCTCTCGGACTTTTGTGTCCCCAAGTTAATTTGATATGTGTTTTTTCCTACATTATGTTCGCGAATGTTGATCAACATTAATTGTTTAGAAAAAGGGGGGCCCCTGATATTCTTTAATCTAGATATATATATATATATATATATAGATATATATATAAGCTAATGTCAATGACTTTTTTTATGTACCAATATAAATAAATCTTTCAGTTCTTTTTTTTTTTTAAAAAAAAAAAAAACATTTCTTATAGCACACAATACAACAAGATCAGTATGAGATTTTGAACCCATTGTGTCCTCTGAAAGTAGTACAAAATGCAATGCATCCAATTTTTTTCACTATACGACCAAGTTAAACCCAAAAACGCGTCATTGTGGAAGTATATGAGAAAATCGAAAATAACACTCACAGTTTTTTCTTCCGTGACGATAAATGTATATTCAGTGGAACGTGGCTAATCCGAAGCTCAGGGGCAAGTAGGGGTCCCGGGCTCTGGAAAATCTTTGAGGTGGGGGACTCTGAAAGCATCACACATATGCGCGTGTATATTTCAACTTGTCTGTCGTTACGTTTTAAAATAATATAATTTCGAATCATTTTAATCATTATTATTGCATTTTTACTAATAAATTATGTTAGTCAATTTTTATAAGTCTATTACTTTTCTATTAGTTATTACTAGTCTATTAATCTTTGTTGATAATTAAGACGCTTTGAATTCAGCATCTTTATTTTTATATCTTATATACAAGCACATAAATATTATCGGAAAAAGATAAAGATTCGTCTCGTGTAAGAAACTTTAATTGGTTCTTTCTTTCCGAAATTACTTTGTGTATTGCTACTGAATAAATAACTGTTATTTTATTCAGAACATTTAATGCGCCATAAAGCTCAGAGTGTAAATTTAATAATAAAAAGGTGTCGGTCTCGGAACCGAAGGGTTTCCAGGTTCTAAACCTGATTCCACTGAAGATCTGTCGTATATTGGGCCAATTGAACGCTAAATTATGCGTAGGGGGTCAAACGTCCTCCTGTTGATGTGGTGCGGAAGTTTGGAGAGGGGGTGCCAGCTCAGGTGTCGCCATCTGACCGCGGTGCAAAATGACGAGGTCGGTCCAAAATAGCCCTCGTGTTGCTTCAAAACGGGACTTTAATATATAACTTACTAACTAATCCTACTTGCATGAAGAATGTGGAAGAAGCCTTCACGGATCGCCAAGTGATACTGGTACAACTGCAGTTGTATAATACTGTTCTATTCTGTTGAACATAGATTAACTTGATGACCCTTGTAAACTATCTCACTATTCCACCCATGGGTGCCATAAGGAAGTAAAAGTGGGTAAACCAATGGATTGCAAAGTGAACTTTTAATCTGAAGAGAACAGGAGTATCTGCATTTATTTCACCGATTTCATAGCTTAAAACGATATGCTTTTCTAAAATCATAAGTTGATTCAAAACTGGCAACCACTTAGTTAGCTGTTGCAAGGTTTCGTCTTCTATGAGCTCCACACCATTAACATCAATTAATCTAATGTTGATTTTATTTTGATATTTCCTGCTTTGTTGGGTGCAAAATATGGCAACAGATTTGATTTGATGAATGTAAAGTGCTATAAGAACTACAGCCTCTTTTAGAACCTATTCATTAGCTGTATCGACTGCCTTTGATTTGTTACTTCCTCAAAGTTCAGTACACATATTTGAGCAAAACGGTTCTCAAATCCAAAATGATAATGGGCTGACGTTAAACTTTTTCGACCTGAAACGGAGTGGAATTGTTCAGCCGTAAATGAGGTCAAAGCCATGAACCATGAGTTGACAGATGTGTTTCAAATATTGATGGCTCGAATCTATTAACTCTTTAAATTAAAGTTGGATTGGGAATATTTCCAGCATGACCTTTCCATTTCGGCAACACAACCTGTACTAGTAGTGTGGTCAGTTTGAAAGTACGTGAGGCCATAGATTCCAAACATGTCAGATGTTGTCTATAGATTCCAAAATCTGAACTGCGGTATGGTGAGTTGCTTATCAACAGCATTCGCTTGCGATTATTCACCCACTTTTTCCGAACATAACTTAGGTATGGGAAAAACCTACCGGTTTTAACCTAAAACCGTTTTTTTTCTTTCGGTTAACCGGTTTTTTTCGGTTATTTTTTGTCTCGGTTATAACCGGTTATTTGTTTTTAATCCGATAACCGGGTAAAAATACCGGATCGGAAGATAGGCTCGATTTTAGGTTCGATTACACTAAAATTTACCAAGTTATGAAGCTTTGAATTTCATCATCTTAGGACCATCAACGACAACCACTTCCTCGAGGAATCTGTTGGTTGGCGGATCACTGAAAGAATCTTTATGAACAGAAATATTTGGCAATGGATTGATTTCATGTAAAAACAATATTAATCAAAAATTTTATCTACAAACGGGGTTTGTTTTTTTATAACCCTCCCCTCCCGAAAACCGGTTATTTCAAAAACCGGTTATTTTGAACGATTATAACCGCCATGTTAAACTGGAGGTGGAAAAAAAAACCTGAATAACTGAAAACCGATTATTTTCGCAATAATCGCCATCCCTAACATAACTACTACCAAATTGGCAAGAAATTTTAATCTTGAAGAATTATTTTCGATTTATTTGTATCACCATCTCTTAGCTACGATTGTCTCTCTTTAGCGACGATGTTGAATGAAGACAAATTTTCCATCAGTAAACTTAACATAGAAACTCACCTGCCTTGCCATTCAAGATATCAAGCCCTATTTTTTTTATATTTTTTGTTATTGATTTTATTTCTTTTATAAAAAAATAAGTAATAAATAAAATTAATAGAAATAATAAAATAAAATTTTCTTTTATTTGTTATTTTTATTTTACGGCGGTGGTTAGAGTCTAACCTCATCAACATCATCCACTAAAGATCACGCAAAGGAGTCAAAGGGCAGTGCAAGAAAAAGGCTTTTTTAATATCAGATTCAAGCTTGAGTGTAAACGTGAGTTTTACGTTTTTGTTAATACAACTGAATTACATTATGCTGTTATGGCGTTGATATAAATAACAATTTTCTTCATTTCAAAAGTATTTAGACATATTTACAAAAAGATTTTTAAGAAAGTCCTCATATGGATGGTTTATAAGCATATTTAAGATATTCTTTTTTTTTTTATTTAAGCGATGAATTTTTGCTGTATCGGTCGCAAGATTTGCTTTTGTCGCAGAAAGATTTTTTGGGAGAGGAGAGATTATCTTCCAGTCCGGGGGATAATTGGAACTAGATACTGAAGTTTGTTTTAAACCCCTACAGAAGGATGCCATCATTCATTTTGTTCTTAAAATTCGTTTTGCTAGATTCGGTCAGCAGCCCACCACTCATCGTTTTATCTTCATTATCTCGGGATGTCAGAAAGACGGATGACCTGCAGGGAACCGTTCATTAAACCTCGCAGCATCTTCGACAATAATTAATCTGTGAAGAAATTTAAACTAAAATGCATCACTTTGTGTTAGCCAATGTCCGTTTATGAAAGAAGTACTGTTTTAAACGTTATTTCTTATTCAAAATACAGCATTTTCGAATTTTTATATGTTTCATTACCATTTTATTCGTAAACATTTGTATTTTAGGCAAAAACTAGATACAACGTATAGTCAATGAGAACTCAGTTTGAAAATTACGAGCAAACGTCAAAGCTGACGTGCTCGTAGAGACGTATTGGTAGAAGCACGTCACACGTGCTTCTACCAATCTTAGAGCTCCGTGAAATTAAATAACTCCCATTTTAAATATCGAATTTCATTATGATTGATAATATTGAATATTGGTGTTTAAAAAATTCCATCTATTATTACTGAATAATTAATCAATACAATTGTCTAAATATCATTTTAAAGTTAATTTAATTTGATACTTGTCGCAGAAAGAAAATAATCGCAACACAAAGAATAATTAAAATTATTAATAATTTATAATATAAGCATTATGACTTAAACTTTACTGATTATATACTAAAAGTTATGAAACATGATTATTATTTCACATAACACGGAAATCAGCAAAAATTCCCAGAAAAAAGAAAAATCAGCACAGATTCAAACGGCTTCCTCAAACAACTACTGAAGGGGGAGGCTTTATAATTCCGGTAATGGCCACTATATACCACTTAAAATCAAGAAGAAACCGTGGTGGGCAATATTAGGAACGTAAGCGATATTTGGACCCCCTGCCTATATAAATTGAGTTTCAATTATGAGGTTTTAGTTGCGAACAAATACTTTACAAAATACCTTTTTTTCAAACATCGCATTAACACCACACACCCATATAGACATTTAATTGAGCTGATAAATGTTCAATTTAACTGAAAAAATTGCAGTGAAGTAAAATTTGAAAACACGGACTAGAACTTGTTTTAAAATTGCACTTCTCTACAAATTCATATTTGAGTCACGCACCCATATTAACTTCTCCACAGAAATAAGCAGTGGCGTAACGAGGGGAGCTAGGGGGTACTAATGCCCCGGTTGTCCTTCTAGGTGGAGGGGGGGGGGGCGCGGGGGGGAAAAACCAAATCAGAAAACCTAAAAAACCTTTAAAAAAACAACAACCCCAAAATATCTTTTGAATCCCAAAAACTTATTTTTTGAAGTATTATGATTAATTAATGATTTTTTTTAACCCCAGAAAATTCATTCTACGGATTCTGTTTATTTTCAAAATAGATTTTGGTACTATTTTTTTTTTTCCGAAATAGAATTTAGAACTAACGATCATATCTATTTTTAAATGGCAACCAAGCGGGGGAAAACTAAAATTATAGTTTTGTTTAGTTATATTAACGTCCCGTTTTGAAGTAACACGATGGGTATTTGGCGCTGACCTCGTAATTTTGAATCGTGGTCAGATGACGAAGGAAGACATCTGAGCCGCCACCCGTCTCTCCAAAATTCGGAGCCACACCAGCGGACCTCTATCCCTCGAAGCCCGATTTAACGTGCACCAGACCCACATACGTGGTGGAGGAATGGGGTTTCAAACCTGGAACCCTCCGGTCCCCAAACCAGGGTTTTACCATCATCTGCTTATTGCAGATGACAAAGAGCTAAAAGGATTCAACTTAAGTTAATCGTTTTAACGTGCGTGGATTATGTAGCCTGCTAATAACAAAATATCAGGTATGATTAAATATAGGTATGATTATCAGGTATGATTAAAAATAGTTATGATTAAATATAGGTATGATTATCAGGTATGATTATCAGGTATGATTAAAAATAGGTATGATTAAATATAGGTATGATTATCAGGTATGATTAAAAATAGGTATGATTAAATATAGGTATGATTTTCTTAAAATTAGTAGTGGATAGGACCAGTGCGATAAAGGCGAACTCGCTCAGCTTCAGAAGGGAGGTGAAAAAAAATAGATGCAATTTGTCAAATCTGGACAAAAAATAATTTAATTTTACTATCAAAGCCTCATCTGTGACAAGGGACGCTAACAATGGGACCTTTTCCCAGATTTAATGTAGAGGTTTGTCCTTGATTATCGTCAAATCTTTTTGGAAAGGGAAAACATAGCAAGTCTCTCTTCACAAAATTATGTAAGTTCCCCAAGCATGATCGCATGCTTGAATTTGGGGTTATGAATAAGTAAAAACTATTTTTAAAAATCAGGAAACCATTTTGATCTGAAATATTTCACTAAAATTTTCGAAATAATTATATGTCAATGAATTTGTTTTTGTTTATCATTAATTAATCCCATATAGGCTATTTTATTTTTAACACTTCTATTGAACTTGTCATGCTTCATGTTTGTGAAGAAAGAATTTTATAATTGATTTTTCAATCATTTTTGTCGTTTTAGAGTTTTACAATTTTGTACTCTTGTGTGTTCTATATGACAATATACTATTTTAATATCTTCATAACTTAATTATCACTTAATCGATTAATTTAATAACAAGTTATTCGACTAATTTGATATTTTATTCATGGTGCCACGTAGTAGTGAATTCCAAAAAAAAAAAATTGAGTTCAAGTTTCCATAATATTGATGATTATAAGTAGAAAATAATGGAAGTAGAAAAAAAAAAATCTGCTTTGTAGTACAATAATAAAATTGTGTTTTTAAAACTGCTTTTATTAATTTATTCTACTTATCACGTATTGAAAAAAGTTTTAATCCCTTCTCTATACCAAGCATTCTTAAACTGTAGGTTGCCCCTCAAATGAGGTCGCTTGAAAAATTTTGGGCTCGCCAAAACTCCTATAGGACTCTCTTCATTCACATTCTTCAACATTTCTGAGAAAAACTAACTTAGAGAATCAACTGAACCTGAAATATTCATAAACATTTGTGAATGAATTAATTTTCATTTACTTCCCTTCTAGCTAGGATTAACTGATGCTTCGTTTACTTGATGAGTTTTGAGGTTTGGTTTCGCGACAGTTTTTCTCGGACATCCGGATAGGGTGCATAAAAAGAAAAGGTTTAAGAATCTCTGCTCTATAATAATAAAAATGAGCAAATAAACTTTCTTTTACTCCAATAGGGCCTTCGTTCACATTCTTCAACATTTCTGTGAAAAATTAATTTAGAAAATGAACTAAATTTGTGAGATTTCACAAAATGTTGTTAAATAACTATTTCCAGATCATTTTCCTTCTATTTATGATTCAACTGAGTTCCTTATTTATTTCCGATAGAAATGCCGTCGTAATTTTTATTTTTTTTAACACCCGGACAGGGGTTGTAGAAAAAAGTTTCAGGAGCGTTACTTTATACAAAAATAAATTATAAGCTTTTATTAACATAAATTTTACTATCAAACCCTTTTGAAAGTGATCTCCAGATCTACGCATTCAGTATGAAATGATTTTCCTTGAAGCGGAAAAACTAAATTGCAAGTCAGAAAATTTCAAAAAATGATCCACAGATGTTACCACCGCTGTGAAAAACTGCGCTTAACTCTCCTGGAACAGAGCTTTCTTTTTCAAGGGAGTAGTAATTAGTTGAGCAACTTTTCTCTCTCTTTTCCCTACCTACAGTGGACAAAACCATAGTTACTAAAAGCCTTTCAATTCTCCATGAAATGCAGATGATGGTCCCTGCCGGTGGCCAATGAGCTGCAGTAAACCTCCTCAACTATCTCTCATCTCCCTGTGGTCAACTGTCATTGGAAGGGTCAGTCAATAGTTGGACATCCCGCCAGGCGTCGCTGGGACTGCTGCCCCCATCCTTCGCCCTCCCTTTTAATAAGTGGGCCCAGAGGGCCTTTCTGTCTTCTTTTTTATTGCTTGCAACAACTCGTACGATTTCTAGGCAGGACTCGTCATGCAAGAATGCAGAGTGGCCGTTCGGGATGCGATGTGCGACTCTTTCCACGGACCCCTAACTAGGCAGGTATACGAGCAGAAACAGTCGTGTGTTGCAACAGGTGGCAGAAAATTTAGAGTATTAAGATTTTCTTGAGCCACTCGACTCAGATATACCAGGAAAATACTTTCACTGTTGATGCTTTATTTTTTAAAGGCTAATTAATGTTTTCAGTAATTTTACTTTATT
>BGPR01051425.1:0-10833 GCA_013235015.1 Araneus ventricosus
TTACTGTTTGAAAAAATGGTACAAGAACATCTTCATTTTCCTTATTGCATTTTACGATTCTTATAATAAATTACAATTTCAAAACCGAAGTTAATGACTATGTTATCGGCAATGTATGCAACGCTGGCATTCTACAGAATGCCTAAGTACTTTTAGGCAAAGTATGAAATATGAGAATTATTTGAAAATTTTATTTAGGCATTCTATAGATTGACAAAGGCCATTTAACCATTATGAGTATGAAAAGAAGGTCATGATAAGGCTTTCATGTAAAAGATTAGCATTCTACAGAAATACAAATGATATTTAGAAAACATAATAAAAGAGTGTCATTAAAAATCTTTAATTTAAAATATGTTAAAGTGATATACGACCTCGAATATTTTAACCTCGAAAATTTTCGATTTTATGGAAAAAATATACATTATTTCCCTGTCTTTTCAAAACAATTTAAAACAATCTGCGTTAATATTCCTATAATTATGAAAGTTATGAAGGAAAAATGTATCAGTTCTTGAACGTAAACATTGGATATGGCCATATCTTTAAAGCGATATATCTCGAAATGTGTTTTTTTTTTATATTGCGCGCTCGATATCTCAAGAACTATTGAATATTTTTACATAAATTTTTTACCGAATATGTACTTTGCTATGTTCTACAAATTGAATCACATTTTTGTACATATTTCTCCAAATAAGTTTTTTGTGGGGGTTAAAAATAGTTAAAATTTCAACTTTTCTGACATTTTTATTTTAAATTGGTATATAAAATAGAAATTAAATTTAAATGTTAATAAATTGAGTTTCAGTTTCTTAAACAGACTGTTTGGATTATTAGATACCGAAAATATTGTGTTTAGATAAATATTTTATCCGTAATCATGCGCACAAGGTGACTATCTCATTTTTTCTCCAAAAATTATGCCCATATTTATTACTCTCTCAAAAAAATATATATCAACATCAAAGTTTGAAAATATGTGAATTATAAGAGAAATGACAGATTTTTTTCTAGAAAAAAAGTGAGTTCGTGACTCGCATTGTTTCAGAGATATAATGTATCGAATTTGACAGTTTTTACCATTTTTTCGAGGTTTAAGAGTCGTACGTCCCCTTAAGGAAAGTGAAAGTTATACAAAAATTCCCTTTTTTGCCTTTCTTTAATAAGACAAACAAAATATGATCCTACTTGTCGCATCAAGAAAGTAAATAATTGTATTTTGGATTACACTTAATTTTGTTTCTTATAAAATCGAATAGGCGACGTATTTCATACTTTGCCGATTTGTCATTGTACAGAATGCCTAGGAAATATATAAGTACTAGCTGTTACCCGCGACTTCGTGCGCGAAGAATTTGAATTGCTACTTTTTTTAAATTTACGAATGTAAATGTTTCGTTATATATAGAAAGGGGAAGTCAAAAGTTCTGACGGTTGATGATACATAATTGGACGACTAATTTAATTCTCTGTTACTGTAAATTACATCATTGTACTCAATGGTATCATCTGCTCTTTGGAATATATCATCCACCATGCTATATGTCATCTGCTTCTACTGTTTAAAAGAATACATAAGACAAAATATACCTTCCTATTATAAAAACTCTGACAACCATATCATATACGTCAATGGACGATCCTGGTTTGTTTATTTTGGATTCATAGACCGTTTTCCGGTAACCTTCCGATTTAAGCAATCGCCAAATCTATTTGGCAACTGTATCAAGCGCCAAGCTGGAAATAAAGGTGAATTAGTTCAAAGTCTAACCGTTGCCTAGCAACGGAGTAGCTATAAATATTCGTTATTTCAAAATCGTCTGCACGCATTTTAAAGTTTTGGAACTTTTAAAAATTAATAACAATCGAAGGGAAAATGTCAGAGAAATAAAATTAGTATCATTGAAAAGGTAAAAATTTGAACTTTAAGATGGTATAAAAATATTTTTTGTCGGACAGTTTGCTCCGAAGTTACGGCGGAAAAACGATTTCGGTTATTTTCTAATTAACTGACTGTTTAATTAACTTTGGGACTTGGAAAAGTTCCTAAGTGTCTTCCCCTTCTCTTAAATAATAAGTGTACAAAATTTGGTTGAAAACCGTCCATTGGTTTAGGAGGAGATGTGGAACATAGCCACATACATACCCACCCACATACCCACAATGACTTTTATTTATATTAAGATTAATCTTTTCATACTTGCCTAAAAATGCCTAGGCATTCTATAAAATATTATATTTCAAACTTTGTCGGTAACAAATAAAAATCCATTTCTTTTCAGCCCTAATATTTACATGACAGTAAATATTGTATTGCGGATATCACATGCACTCCGTATAAATTTACATTACTATGTAGTTCTGGCTGATGAAAATAAATTTTTAGATTGTTTAAATTTAGAATTCTAATTATAATATTCCTTGAACTGTAAAAAATAAATGCAAAGTTGCTTTTTATATTTTTAATAAATATTTACGCTATAATGCAAACAAATACTTACATTTCCTTATATATAAAGCTGAAACGGAAGTGCACATTAAGCTGATCTAACGTATCAATCTTTAAAAATAAATGTGTTTCTTAATCATTCTAAAAGTAAATCCATTACATTTAAATGCATTATGAATTTTAAAAATATAATGATGGTTTCTAAGCTACGTATTAGTTTATAAACGTTTAAAGAATTAGGAATTTTTTATGCAAAATACTTTTTTAGTCCAATCTGGCTGAAAAATCGCTCCGTTTTTTTTTAAATCGAGAATCTTTTTAAACATAGCTATAATTTATTTACTATATTAGAGAGAATTTGGATTATTACTAATATAATAGCCCAGCTCTGTCTCTCACTGATCCGGTAACGCTCTGACGTCACCAACAATAAAATTCGCGACATAGCACTGCGAGACGTTAAACAGCATTATTTCATTGTTAGAGCACCTAAATTTCAGTAATTTTAAATTTAAAATAGTAATTGTCATTCTAATTTCAAATTGACTAGCTCTAAAATACTGAAATAAAATTTGCAGTCGATTGATATAAAATTTATCTCGCTATGATCAATAGTTCCCGATAAATTTTAAATTATATTAAGCATATATTTCAAATTAATTTCCTTATATAACTATAATACCTAATAAGGTAAGGTTATATAGAGTATTATATTAATATCGGGTATAAGGTATATTAAATCTATAAAGTTTGTAAAGTAAACGGTTTTTTGAATAAAAGAATATGTAAATACTATGTAAATAAAAATATATATATTTCCTGTCATAAAACATATATTTATTTTATTTGTTTTCAATCCATGCTAAACATTTCTCTTGCATATATATATCTATTTAAACACGTTAAATTTGACTGAAAATCTCTTGAATGAAGAGGCAATTTGCACCTGTCATACCATGACGGGTGATTTTCTAGTAATATAAATAATTGTATTGAACTGTTATTTCTAAGTAAATAGTTTTAGTATAACTTGGTAAGTAATTATAAATTTGATAGTATAAGTTAAAGTTTTTAATTATATTTTTAAAGATTTTGTTTTCTAGCAGTTATCTTTTGATACTTTGTTTGGTTTTTTGATGGTGCTAGTTTGATGCAACATAAAAAGCATTCTATACATTAAGCTTTATGAAAACTATAAGGAATTTTTTTTAACTTATGTCAACAGTCATATTCAAAATTGTGGTGGAAAAGAAAGAACAAATCAAAATTTGCCATCCTTTTTTTTAGTTTTATTTTAAATTGCTTCCTTTAACTAATCAAAGTAATTGCAATTTTCCAGAACAGACTAATGTTTTTATTCTTAAAGAATATAATTAAATATCCTTTTTTATTTGTTTTCCAAGAAGATTAATTTCGCCACAAAAATTTATTTTCATGATTTCTTATCTAATTCTTATTAAAGTGAATTATTTGCTACAGTGTAACTGTTCTGATCGTCACAAAAATCGAATAATTTTCTTATTAATTAACGAGAAAATTCTGTTATAGTATAACTAAAATAAACTGAAGCGTAAGCGAATATTCTCTATTCGAATCATTAAAAATTAGTTAAAAATAAAATTCATTTTTGTTTTGTTTTCAGCGAAAGAACAAAAACATTAACCTTGATGTTTTTATGACGATTAAAAAAATTTTGTATCCATTGAAATCAAAACAGCTACGTGTAATCTTATCCCGACTCAGTGGCGAATCCAGGATTTGGGTCTGGGAGGGGCTGAGGTCATAAAAATTTTGTATCGCTGTGACGAATGTCAAACATCTTGGTTTATGTAAACCAAAACACTTTAACTTTGCAGACTTTCCTCACCTGACAATAAGAATCATAAAAAAACAAGAAAATATTTTCGATAATTTAATAAAAAATAAAATTAAATAACTATCCAAAAAATGTTTTCGACCGCGTCAACGCTACAAGTACAAGTGGAATGACTAGAAAAGTAGAAAAATTTTCGAATCTGTGAAGCCAGAAATTGTCACATTTTTATTATTTTTTTTAAAAAGACAAATTAAAAACAAATAGTTATAGTGATTTTAAATAGAATCAAGAATTCTGACTTAGCTCGGGGGGGGCTGCAGCTCGATACCCCCCCCCGGATTCGCCACTGTCCCGATTCATATTGTGTGCGTCAGAAAATATTTTATTCTTTTTTTAATGTTAGAAAGCTGAGTTCATGCTCTGATGTATTATGTAGTAACGAGAATTGACCAAGAGAAGGAAAAAAATGATTAATTTATTCTATGACATCTATCGAAAGGTGGACTGCGATAATTTAAATTGGGAATATACTTATCAATATTCCGTAAGAAATCCTGTTCCTTTAAGCGAACCGTGTTTTATTCAAAATCGAGGCTTCTTAAACTATGAATCATGATCCCAAATAGAAAGGTACAGAATATTAGGGTTCACGAAAATTTTGAAAATATATTTGTATCATGAAAAATTTCTGTTATAAATTTATTTCATCAGCATTTATAACTAAAAATCATCAAAATCTTTTGGATTGCAAGAAATTCCATTACTATAAAAAAACTTTTTTTTCAAATAAATTTTCATTTATCAGTAATTATCTTTGATTTCTTTATTTATTTTCAAAGCTTTAACACGCGAAAAAAAATACCGCGCGAGAAGACGTTTAATACTCCGTTCGAGCGCGACGGGAACTGTCGACTTCGACAGTACCCTTCTAGCTTAAAATTATAGTAGAGAAAGGTAGGAAAAGCCTGCGCTGGGTGTCTGCGCATGCGCGCAGGCCGAATTCAGTGCTGCAAAGATTCATAGTTCCCGTTTGAATTGTTACTTTCTGCTTTGCGCTTTTTCTTCGGGTAGAGAAAAAATAAGATAGGGGTTTTCTGCATAGGTTTTTCTTCGCGTTTTATTTGAATATCGTAATCGTTTAATACCAAAATTGCGTTAGATTGTTGATAAATTTAAATATTAATAAAATAAATTGATTAAATTTACACAATGGAAAAGGTTGGGGGTGCTGCAGTACCGCAGTCCCTATGCACGAGCCGCCCCTGCTTGCACTGCCATGGTTGTGAAGAAATATTATATTTTTACTTTCTCGTATACGAAGTATACAAAGAGAAAGTATTGTAATCGTCAAAAAATTCGAACTCGAGATTTTGACGAATCTCCACGTTTTAGACCTCCCTGAGTCCGAAAAACACAATTTTGGAATTATGTCTGTTTGTGTGTCTGTGAACACGATAACTCGAAAACTATTAGAGCTATGGGCATGAAATTTGGTATGTGGTCTTTAAACATAATTTGTAGGTTTCTATCAAATTTTGGGCAAAATCCGTCAACGGGAAGTCTGTCTGTCTCTATGTTCGAAGTCATGCGAACACTATAACTCAAAAACTTGAATAGCTAGATAGATAAAATTTGGTACAAAGTTTTATCGTCATGAATGTAGGTCCGTATAAAATTTTGGATGAAATCCGTCAAAGGGTTGACTGTCTGTCGGTCTGTATAATTTACTATTGAAACCAATCCGTTATAATCCACGCGCATGCGTACTGGAAGCAATCTTCTGTGCACGCGAAAGCTATGGAGCGAATTACGTCAGTTTGTCCTTGAGACGGCAAGAGTGAAACCTAGCACTGTGCGATAGATGCGTTTTAATCGATACGCATCTCTGAATTGGATTCTTTATCTAGATATTTTTCAATCACTATAAAGAAAAACTTTCTGATAATCATTGGATTCTGGATAACAGTAGGTTCGAATTTTTTTGGCCACGCGGGGGAAGGGGAAACGGCACCTTTTTGGGAAAGTATAAGAGAAAGTTTAGGGGAGAACACTCCCTCTGGTTTGTGTAATAGTGATTCAAGTCCATAGTTCAATTTGTATCCACCAGGCGGCAAGAGCAGTTAGAAATCCACTGTTATTTTAAATGCAGCTAATCATCTTTGAGATCTGTTTTTTCAAAAATGAATTCCATGGACTTACTTCATGTAACCCTTAAAGGCCCAGTGTTGCCTTTAAGCAACATACCCAATTTTGTCTTTCAAAATCTTGAGAATAAGACTGAAGCTTTAATGCCTGTTGTTACCAAAAGGATACATAGTGAAATTTTTATTAAATCAATTTACAACATATAGATCGCAGCCTGTGTGCTGATAAAAAATTAAAAGCAAATTGACGTTTTTCACTTGAGGATGCATCTTTTTAGCTTTTTCATATGCTTTAGAATACCATATTTTATTCAACAATGTTGAAGGAAATTCCTTATCCGTATTATTAGTTATAAAAATTCATCTGTGTTTGACATTATAGAATTTTATCAAGGAATTTTTTTTTTCAAATAAACTCAGTGTTGTTAGTTGGTAACAAACTTTTTTTTGCCACAAACCATACTTAAAACAAAATAGGATTTTTTAAAAATATTTTTACCATGTTTTATTCAAGAAATGAAAGTCAATCGGGCTTTTAATGGTTAACTCCGAACCCTCCATTTATTCTTAGATGTTTTCTAAGACTACTTCGACTAAGACTTTCTAAGACTAAGACTACTACTAAACTTTTAAGGAAGATTCTTTTTAGAACTAAATGTGGTTTCTGCGGTTTGTTGTCATAGGATTTTTTTTATTTATTTCAAATGATGCCATACTTATTCTTCTCCGCAATTCCTAGGATTCAAGTTCATAGTTCAAAACGCTATACAAAAGAATAGCGGTTTTTACGTTTTCATAAACGTGTCTATCATTAAATGTGACAGTGTTTGCAAAACACTTAGTCGTGTGTTGTTATGTTGGAATCTTATGCTTCGGAAATTTATTAAAGCATAATATTGTTAATTTCCTAACCAGCAGGAGTGTTCTCCCCTCGACCTTCTCGTATACTAACACAGTATGGCTCGTTTGTTCTCCCCTCTCGACTTTCTCGTATATTAACACAGTATGGCTCTTTGTTCTCCCTTGGACCTTCTCGTATACTAACGCTCCAAAAAAAAGCTTTTCACCAGGCCCTCAAACTGATCAACCATTGGTGAAATTGAGCAGCCGGGTCCTCCAAACGCCCAGGAAAGTTCTCGAAGTTTCTAAAAAACACCAAATGGGACAAACACCCTACTAGATTCCTGGAATTTTTAGGGGAAATCAAAGAAACCTGTTAGAAAGGGGCGCCTGATTGAAAGAAACCCCAAAAGATGGCGAATATCTTAAGGCGGGAAAAAGAATATATTGTTCTCAACACAATACAGATCTGCAATTTTGGTCATCCGATGTCAAAATTCCATATTTTCAAAAATAAACGACACAGAATGATAAGCAATACATGAATACAAAGGGAAAATATGGAAGTTTTATATTGTGAACAATAGATGGCGCACAAAAAAGATTTATGGACCAAAAGATTTATGGAAAATTCTTTTTTATGGAAAAAACAGTCACTGGCAGTACCTATTTCGATATGTTGGAAATCTGGTTTTTCCCCCCAGATAAAGGAAGATCTCTCCAACTTCCTTTTCCAATAAGATGGGGCACCACCCCACTAGGCTACAGAAACTCGTCGTTTCCTTAACACGGAGCTACTTCGCAGTTGGATTGGTCACAGTGAACCATTTGATGTTACACAGCTGGTCACCTGATATGACCCCATGCGATTTCTTCCTTTTTGGGTTTGTAAATGATAAAGATTTTGTGCCACCATTACCAACAAATTTATGTGAACTTAAACAACGGATTTCTGCTACTGTACAATCAATTACCAGTGACACTTTACAACGTGTTTGGCAGGAATTTACATACCGCCTTACGTGTAACTAAAAGAAGTTATATCGAACACTTGTAAAAAAAACCTTCCATATTTTTCCTTTGCATTCATGTATTACTTATCATTCTGTGTCGTTTATTTATTAAAATATAGCACTTTGAAATCGGGTGATTCATTTTGAATAACCTTCTATTTTGTTTAAGCCTCTTTAATTCTTCTTCCTTTTTTAGGGGGTTATAATTAATTACTTGGTTGTTTCTGTCTTTATTATTATTATTCTGTCCGATCCTCTCTTCTCCTGTCCCTTGCCATTGTCCTGGATTGTAAGCTCGGGTTCCAGAGCACTACATATTGAAGTGCAAAAAAACTGGTCACTTCGGATGTGTCCAATGCTCAGAAATATTTTTTTTAGATCTTCTTTAATAAATGCTGATTTGACTGCGGAGGTTGAGAGCGAGCTATTCTTTTGAAAGTCAACCACCGGCCTCACGACATCGTCCTCGTGACAAACACTTGTCCCAAAGCCGTTATGTGCTCCTGTCTGACCTTGACAGGGGTATCTGATCAAATGTCGGCTTTGACAATGTGGATTCTGTATTTCAAATTCAGGAAAGATTCTTTGGTGTTGAGAAGAATATTTTACGGTTCAACGTCATAAATAAATTTTTCGTAAGGAAATTTGAATAAAACGATTTGTTTAAACACTCAGGCTCCTTCATAATCCGGTAGGCTACAGTAAAATAAGTAGTCGTGTCAAACGGATCATCTTTAGGAAACGAACTTTGTACAGTAGACTCCAGTGGCAGTGATTGGATGGAAAAAATGAGGGGGCAAAAAATTTATAGACATCTAAAAGACCCGGGAGTACCGGGGGTAGACAGTAAAATTTAAAAATTTAGTTTAAAAATTAGCTAGTTTTCCCGGACACTATTGCTTTTTTGTAATTCCTAGTTTTAGGCAGTTGAAATGAAATAAAAATTTAATTTTTCCCTTTAAGAGGCGACTGCTCTCCCTCTGCCCCCCCCCCCGACTCGAAGCCACTGGTAGACTCTCAGCAGGGCCGAATTATCAAATAGGCAACTGCCTACATGCCACACAACTTTGGGGGGGGGGCAAATCTCATCATGCTGATTTACGAAAGAAAAATAATATTTTATATTAAGTTTAAAATCACTTACTTTTTACTTTAATAATTATATTTTATGATTATAATCACGACTATTGTCACATATTGAATAATCGAATTGCAATTTTTTATTATTATTACAGTACCTTTAAGCAAAGCAAAAATGATCTGATTTTAACAAAAACGCATTTTAGGCTCAATTTTTCAAAAATGTTTATTTCATGATCCAAGTTGCTGACTTGCTGCTCCGTAGGAATTGTTTTGGGAAATATAATTTTAAAAGTTGTTCCTTTATTGAAAAAAGGTTGCTGACCCCTGGTCTACCACCTATCACCAACTGATAATATTCAGGGAAAATTACGATACTGAAGTCCTTATTCACTTTAAGAGGTGGCCCTATTCTGTGTACTATAAAAGTTGGGGAGGCGAATTCTGTAGATGCTAAGATTTTTTTTAGTTAAATCTTATTGATCTCTATTTATTTATTTTTTAGTTTCTGTACGCTTTTATTTAATTTGTTTCATGTTTGTAAAGATGAAATTTTGTAATTGATGCATCACTCACTTCGTGATGTGTGTTCCGATTTTTTTTCAGTTTTGTGTTCCCAATGGCAGTACAATATTTTAATATTTCCAGTATTTAATTATTAATTAAGCGATTTATTTTTATTAAACTTTAATCCCATATGAGTAGCGCCATGTTGAAGTGAATTTGTGAAAAAATTATTTTAAAATTTCATATTATTTATAATAATAAATTAGAAATATATTAAAGGCTGAAAAGTAGAAAATAATAAAAATAAAAAAAATTCTAAAAATTACCCCGGATTTTTCCCGGTTTCTAATTAAAAAGTACCAGAATGTTTCTTTTTACTTTCTCGTATACGAAGAGAAAGTGTTGTAATCGTCGAAAAATTCGAACTCGATATTTTGACGGATCTCCACGTTTTAGACCTCCCTCAGTCCGAAAAACACAATTTTGGAATTATGTCTGTGTGTGTCTGTGTGTATGTCTGTGTGTGTGTCTGTCTGTGAACACTATAACTCAAAAACTTGAATAGCTAAATGGATAAAATTTGGTACACAGTTTTATCGTTATGAATGTAGGTCCGTATAAAAGTTTGGACCAAATCCGTCAAAAAGAGGCGTTCAAATTGCATATTCAATTTCTTTTAATCCGATTCTCATGCGCATGCGTATTGGTAGCAATCTGTTATTGTTGTAAATTTTATTTACAACAATAAATAATGTTTTCAACATCAATTGTTAACAATTTTTTTATTGTTGTAAATCAAACCGATCTCATTATTTCAGCAAATCTTTTATTCACGCTCTTTTGCAATTGTTACGGTTGTGGTAGTATAAATTGTTTTCTTGGGAATTCAATTCCAAAGCAGAATTTTCGCTTTAGTATTCATTGCATTGCCTATTTTATCGCGCCTGCTTCAAAGTAATATTTTTTTGAAACGTGGCAACA
>BGPR01051427.1:0-10054 GCA_013235015.1 Araneus ventricosus
CTTCTGTTATTCATGCAGGCGATCAAAATTATCTAAAGCAGCATTGTTTCAACATGCATTACCCTGCTTTTATTTTTATTGAAAAACTCTTTATGATTAATTCTTTGCACACGTTTCCTACAAAATTTTCGATTTGTAATAAGATTGGGAAGCCTAAATGGTCTGAACTTGAACGTGATCAGCTTTATCTGCTGCTAATAAGTGGGAGAAGAGGAAAGTTTTGAATAAAAAAGCACAACCTCACCGTTGTTCACAGCATTCTCAGATCATGTCTCTCTCAGCGTGGATCGAAGGTTTAACGCCCCAGATGGTGAGAAAAGCCCAAGTTGAACTTGGGGAAACGCCTGAAGTCAGGAAACAAGCTGTGCAAGAATTAACCAAACTTCTAAGAGGTATGTTTTTCGTCTTTATATTAGGGTGTTCGGTTGCTGATTTTTGCTGTATCAGTGATATTTTCATTCTCATGAAGAGAGGGTATCGTAATCATAAAAAAAAATTCGATTTCTGAATTTTGATGAATTTCGATTTTTTACATTCTCCGTGTCCGAAAATATCGTTTTTAAACGCTTTTACTAAGTTCGAAATGTTTCAGGTTTGTATGTATGTAAGGTTGGAATTTTGTGATCGATTTTTCACTCACTTCTTAATGCGCTAGAGTTCTGAAATTTTGTATATTTATTGGGTCTTGATGACGATGCAATATTTTTATAATTTTAGAGCACTCAATTATCAATTTTTTAAAAGAATTCGAAAAATTTCGTTTGCACTCGGTAGGTTTCAGTAGCGCTATCTATAGTATTTTTGAGAACTAAAATACTTTCCACAGGAATTTAAATGGTCGAATAAAAATAAAAATAATTATGTCATATCATAGATTTTTTTAAAGAAATTATTGCTGGAATTAAATAAAGCATATTGTCCATTACGTACATCCTATCAGACCTTTTTCAATAAAATAATTGCTTTAGTTAGTTGATGTATAAAATATTTATAATACTGAATTATGACATAAATTAAAGACTAAAAACAAGAAAATAATAAATCTAAAAAAATTAAAAAAAAAGCTTTTACCGATGCATTAAAAAGGAAAATAATAATTTTTCTCAAAAATCTGGAAGTCAAAACAAAGATTGTAAAAGCGTGAGGCGCTGAAAACAATAGGAGAAATATATAAAACCACAATGATTATTAAACATGCATCATATAAACTATAGTATAAATGTGATTACAATTCTATTTTATTTACAGCTTTTCAACCTTCGCCTCACGTTTCTACGATTTTTCTTATCTCCAGATTTTTGAGAAAAATTATTATTTTCTTTTTTTAACGCATTGGTAAAAGCGTTTTTTAAAAAGTTTTTTCATATTTATTATTGGAATTTCTTTCTGTCTGTACAAGTGGGTGGAAGTGCGACAAATAAATAATGCGAAAAACTAAATGCATGAAATTCGGCTTGTGAATTTTGCATCAAAATTATAGATTTGTACAGATGATTTTTTTTACAATTTGTTGAGGAAAACCATATTGAATATGTTCGTGTGCTCAGAATATTTATGGTAAATAAAATTAAGTTGCAACAATTGCGCCTGCGCAGTAAGAACAGCGCCACCTACGGTGGTAAGGCGCCGACGCTAAATGACTCAGTTTAGAACTGTGAATTGACGGACTGAACAACTGTAAAATGTCCAAATCCTAAATTCCATTTGCATTTTATTTATTTATTTACAACCCGCTCCGGCCCAGCCTACCCAAGAGGGTGTAAGGCCTTCCACAGGTTGGAGGGGAAACATAAAACAAAAGCAATGAACTACATTAAAAAGAGTTTACAAAGAACCCCAAGGGGTGAGCAGAAGAATTTAAAAATCATCGCTTACAACAGTGAACTGAAAAAAAAGAGCAAAAACGCAAAGCACAAAAAGATAAAGAGCAAAAACACAAAACGCAAAGGAGCAAAACTCAAAAAGCTTAACATTAAAAACACAAGACATAAAAAGATTAAGAGCAAAAACACAAAACGCAAAAACCCAGAGGGCAAAAACACAAAAAGATTAAGAGCAAAAACACAAAACGCATAACTCAAAGAGCAAAGACGTAAAAAACTAAACATTAAAAATACAAAACACATGCAAAGGATAACCAAATTAAAATCAATTGTATTTAAAACCAAACAGTTACAATCAAAAATCGAGAGACAATACGCATTACAAAAACTGCACAGAAGCACCCAAGAGATCTAAAAACGTTACAATGGACAAGATAATAATTCAAAAGAAACTGAAACAATTCCTAAAACCGTCGAAAACTCGAGAACAGTTAACCGAGTAGTAGAATAACACCAAGTTGAAGAAAATAATGATAATAAAAATTTCCTGAAACCGGAACACTCCAATCAAGTCCAAAATTCAGCACTGATTACGCCTATTGCACATGTCCCCACAGAATCTGAAGATCTTTTCAAATCGCAAAATGCACTCCCTATTTTTCAATAAATTTTTGAACCACTCTACCCAATGATTCAGTGCGGGTTCTTTAAGATGATGCTCCTTAGGGGTCTATTCTGGTACCCCCGGTTGGGTTGGGAGTTGGGTTGGGTTCCGCACGTTAACAACGGAACCCATCCCAACCGGAGGTACCAGAATAGACCCGTTAGTCAGCGGGCAATGAAAAACGTAGTGATCCGCGTCACCAGGTCGACCACAGGGGCAAAGTGGTGAGTTTAGTTTTTTGAATAAACATATAAAAAGTTATTTTATAGGCGATTAAAATAGCGGTTTGGTTTAGTTATATTAACTTTCCGTTTTGAAGCAACACAGGGGCTACTGTGGGACCGCTGTCAGATGACGAGAGCGACACCTGAACGGGCTCCCCCTCTCCAAACTTCCGCACCACGCCACCAGGAGGGCGTTTGGCCCCTAGATACGATTAAGCGTACAAGGGGCCCTATACACGACGGATCTTCAGTGGAATAGGATTTCGAGCCTGGGGCCCTCCGGTTGCCAGGGCGACACCTTGCCACTAGGCCAACTGCGGCCTCTGGTTAAAATGCCGGATTAATAACCCTATGAGCCCTAACCCGCCTCAAATCTCCCGTCCGATAGAAGCCGGACTCGGGCGGTTTCGGACGCCTGGGTGAATTTTTTAGGAAATATGAAGTTCCTTTCTTTATTGACATTTGATCGGGCAGCCACGACCTCCTGGAATTTCTGTAAAGAACGTGACGATGCAATTTTGTTTTTGTTGGCGAAAATTCACTTCAGGTTTTGAGGCAATGGAATGGTTCAGAGAGTTAAATTAGAGACCATAGATTCGATTCACTTGCAGTCAAATTCACATGAGATTCGCAACCGTGCGTGTTGTCTAACATTGAACCTCTCATGTTGCTGTGATTTCACATCTTTTCTCTTCGATTATTAAATTGGCGCAGCGTATTTGACATATATCACGCGAACAAAAATGGACAATTAAGTATTGTTAGACTCCCTAAAATAAGAGGTTTCATCTCTCGCTGACCACAATTAGTGTGGTGCACAATATGGTTGTTTACCTTCATTACTAACTGCATCGGAGATATGGTAACATAAAATAAACATGTTTGATGGAAAATGTTACCATCGACGTAAAAGGCAGCGTTTTGAATTTTTGAAAGGACATTTGAAGCTTTTTTCGCGCAGGGGTGATGCTCAGATGTCGTGCTTGTCATCTGACCACGGCGCAAAATTACGAGGTCTGTCCCAAAATAGCATTTGTGTTGATTCAAAAATGGGACCTAAATTTAACATCACTTGAGTTCGTCGAATGTCCCAAACAGTTCAGTCGGTAGGGGAAAGTTAGGTAAAACAGGGTACCTAAGACTAGAAAGCCTGTAGGAGCTAAACTATTCGACATACAGCTTGTCAAATTTAACTATAATAATCATTGTTTATCGGAGTACAATATATCTTTCAGTAAAAGTCATAATTTGACTACTTTTTTTATCATTGATATTTTTATTTAAGAAGTCATACCACCCGGCATTACCCCACTAGTGGGGTAAAATTGGGTACACATGTTAACCCTATGGGAAAAAAGTAAAACTCGATTTTCAGTGGAAAAGTAGAAGGGATTTTTGTTTTATGTGACAATATAAGAATATAGCTTATATGCCCGGCGTTGCTTGGGGTAGTAATATTTTCAAGTCTAAGTATTTATTACACTTTCAATTTAATTAAACAGTTTTTCACCGTAACGTCTTTCGTTGAGTTTCTTATGCTCTCTCCTGTGTCTCTGATCCCTCGGCCAGCAGCTAAGCTAACCTCCTCTTTTTGTCTCCGTACTTTTGCTCTCTCCTGTGTCTCTGATCCCTCGGCCAGCAGCTAAGCTAACCTCCTATTTTTGTCTCCGTACTTTAAACCATTTCAGGCGAGTCTGACAACTCTTGGAATTCCATCTTCCCATCCCCATCATTGCTACGGAGACAACAGAAATACTTGATATCATGCTTTTTATGGCTCCCCATTCTCTTCTTTTTGGTATATGTTCGCCTGCCCGGAAGCACCATTCCTTCGTTTTCTCTCTAGGCCCTCTCCCTTCGGTAGGAACGGGTTAACCTTTAATGACTTTCCATACTGACAGTGGCGTACCGAGGGTAAGTAGAGCTCGGGTCATACTATGATTTTTTTCTCCTCCTCCCATAAGCATAAGGGGCTTAACTTGCGTAAACGGCGCTAAAAAACGCAATAAATTTGATTTAATAACAATACAAAACGTTGTTAAAAATTGCGTTTAAAATGAATTTTGAAACATTAATTAGAGTTAGAGAAAAAATTGTTCAAGAATTAAATTGGTAACAATAAAAAAGATAATTTTTTGCTCTTTAAGGTGATGTAGAAATAATTTGCGTACCATAAGTATTTCAGAAGTTATTGGCGAGAAACGTCTAAAAATAGCTTAATTTTGCGTGTTTAATTAAATATATAGAAATCAATTCAATTTTAAAATAAATTTTACAGGCTTGAGATCCCTCTGGTGCTGTCATCTGTAAATTTGGTCACCAAAGTCCAACGGTGTGAGCCTGCATAAGAATAAAAAATGAACTGACACACACACACACACACGCACACACACACACACACACACACACACACACACACACACACACACACACATACTTTCATCTTTTATATGGTCAAGACCCCGTTATAAGCAACCCTCAACGGACACAGAGTTCGTATTATAGTCCATAGTATCATATTTTATAAAAAAAAATGCCGTAACATGCTAAGATGCTACTTCTATAATAAACTTTTTAATAACATAATATTTTCATTAGTAATTAGGGACAAACCAAGTATTAAATAATATACTCAATAACAAACAAACTAAACATTTACCTTTTTCTACTTATTTGATAATCCACTACATTGAAAAAAGATGCTATTTTTGGTTGAAAAGTTTTCGATTTTATATACAACTCGTTAATTTTTTTAGTTTATTTTAATTAGGTCCACAACGTGTTCGTCGATGTTTTCTGTGGCAAAAAAAATTGTTCAAAACGTTTTTGCATCCGCAATTGAAGGCCCTGGTTCGCCTTGTTCTTCCTCCATATCTGAAGACGAATCTACAATAGAGTTGTTTTTTTCATTTACTAATGCCACGATATCTTCCTCACTCACTTCTCCAGATGTAATGACATCGTCGTCACAACATTCGAAATGTTCGATTTAATTTTGCGAAAAAGCATTCACTCCATGCTTTTCTGCTCCGATAGAAAAAGCTTTTCGCTTGCCAACGTTAGCTATGATAACTGCAAAGTTCACGGAATGGTAAGCTAAACAATTAAACAAAAATGGCAGAGAAAACACGTGATTGCTCCTGTGTCGTCTGACCAGAAAGTTCCCCCTTCCCTGGTTGACACTAGGCCAGGTGCCCACCGGGAGGAGGAGGGGAGATAGAAACTGTAAAGAGCCTTGCCTGTTGTTCCTTTGTCCCACTTATGACGACTTTAGTGACTCTAGCAAAGGTACAATAGGCGAGGAATGTGGTCTCTGAACCAGAGTATTTCATGCAAAAAGGGTAACTCTTGTAGAAGTTGGGTTGACTTGAGCACAATTTGTAAAGAATGTCCCTTTGGGCAAGTGAAAAGTTTGAAGTTTTAGAAATTTTCAGTTCGCTATAACCGAGTCTCTAGCGTTTGCTGTCCGTTGTAAACGTATGAAAATACATTATTAACATAGGGCTTCAGTTGGGACCATGTGAAAGGTTCGCTATATCGCGGTTCGATTGTATCCCAGATAGCAAAGAATTGTCTGAAAGGCTTTGGAAACCTTGTCGTCGGCAAGGGTAAAGGGTTGTCACAAAGGTTTCCATGACAAGGGTTGAACCTTTCGGCAGGGTAAGCGGAAAGGTTCGCTAGTCAACAAGAAACAAGGTTTTCTATAAGGTTTTCATTAACATTTCCCCAAGCTTTTATTACAAGCTTGTTTTAGGCTTTCCTCAAGCTTGTTTCAGGCCTTTCAAAAGGTTGTTAAGAGCCCTCCTTCGGCGGACACAACAGAGCTCCTCTTCCCCCCTCCGAAGCCGTAATCTTACAGAAGGTTCCAACCCACTTTTTTTTCACCCCCCTCTTCAAAGCCAAACAGAGGGGTCCAACCCCCCTTTTTATCCCTCTTCTTCTGACGTCATCTGGAATGTCAATTAATTGGAAATCTTAATTATTAATTTCAGTTAGTTTGATTAATCTAATTTTTAAATGAACTTACTTGTACGATTAGATTGTAGATTGTGACAAAACTTCAAATTCCTCCAAGCCGGGGATCAAACCCGCGTTCCTGGAGTTGGAAGGCAAACACAATAACCACTGCACCGGACGGGGCTATACACGATAGGAGAGGTGGTTAATAAAAAGCTTTCTTACGTCAATTTTGCGGGAATGGTTTCCGAAACGGTTTGTGCGAAAATGCTTTCGCAGACTTGTCTTTCAAACCTTGTCGGTGAGGTAGTTCATAAAAAGCTTTCCTATGTAAACCTTGCGGCAATGGTTTCCGAAACGGTTTGCGCAGAAATGCTTTCGCGGACAGCCTATGGAAAGTGAAATGGCAACCTTTCCGCAACCTTCTTTGCTATCTTTGATATAGGTTAGTCACAAAATTCACATTCAAAGCAGTTGTCTTCTTCCTCCGCGCCACTGCAACTTTCGTGGGCACAACTAAGACAGTTTTGACATTAGATTAACCATTCTTCTTTATTTAAATTAGAAAATTCGTCATTAAAATATAAACAATCAACGTCTGATGTGATTTTATCGTTTTAATCGGAGGAATCATCAATTCTGACTGCCCCGGTCTTACCCAATTTTACCCCGAGTGCTTAGGTTATAGGAAACGAAATAGAACAGCGCAATTATTGAAGTAAATACTTATTATTTGATAGGGTATAAATCCTTAGTAAACGTATAATAAGCTGGACTAAATATAGTTTTTGTAACTGTAATGATTTTTAAGTAAGGATATTTTAAAATCTAACGAACGTTAGAGAGTTGGCGCCTCAAAACAAATAAACCTTCACAGATGCAGTAAATTCAACAGCTGCAACACGTCACTATGACTGTTCCTTTTTCTTGACTAGTAGAGTGTAATTCAGGATCTGTCCGCTAGAAATAAGAACTAATAGCGCCAAAATCAAGGGTACCCGGTTTTACTACACCCTCCCCTACTGAAAACTCCATCCCAATCTTTCAAACCCGATGTTCGTTAACGGTTTGGCTCTCAAATGTAATCAATCTCTCGTGACTTAAGAGACAGTAAGAACTACAAACTATTTTCTATCTCTTTGAAGTATCAAGTTGCCAATAAGAAAAATAATTAACCTTAATATAAAAAGTTACACACCATTAAAATTTTTTATCGTTTACGAAAATCTTCATATTTATATTGAGGCTTCCGTGAATTCATCTATTTATCGTACAAAGCTTTACTCCATATTATTCAAATAATAGGATAATAAACGGCCTGATGAACTTCTTTACATTATCAATGACGTAACAATAAATTGTTCTATTATCTCATTCGAAATTTTATTATGAGTAGCAAGCTGATTCGTAATTTAGACAGGAATAATGATGCTTTCGAAGGAAAAACGAATGATACTCATTTTTCATTCACAGATAGCAGAAAGGAAAAGCAGAAACAATGAATAACTTGTTGTAGTATTTAAGAAGTGCTCAAGGACTGTGCCATTCAATTGTTGATTTTGTGTTTAGACATCGGAAATTTGGTTGAAAGAATGTAGGTAGATGGAATTATAGTAGGAATAACTATTATTAAAATGAAATTGCTGTAAAAGTTTATCCTTTATTATTGTTATAAAAATATAAAATAATTATTTATAATAAAAAAATTAGAAGTAGAAACAAGATCGCATCTCTAATATAATAGCCCAGAACTGAGTTTAAACTTTTTCACTTTTACTATTTCCTGGAAATCTCCTGGGACACTATGCCCGAGACGTTTGGGAATATTCCAGCAAAACATCTTTAAAACTCTCTTTCCTGCCATAAGATTAGCATTTAAGGGAAACAACTTTACAGCTTCATGACAATAATCTTGTAGTAATTTGTTCTCTGACGCGATATATTGTCCCATTGTTAAATACGATTGGGACAATATATTATACAGAAGGAATTTATTCAAAATTTCTTAAATCTGAAATTAAAAAAGGTAAATTATTACAAGAACTATTTTACACTAAGTAGGACATAAATATAGTTGCACTTACTGTAAAATTAAAAAAAATAAGCATAAGAAAGGCGCAGTTCGGGTCCGCGCCGTAGATTTTTCGTGAAAACGTCGGGATAAAATCATAAAACGAATGTTTCATATTAATATGTAATTTAATTATCAATATCTTTAATGCAATATTTACACAGAGTAGTATAATGGTTACAGAATAGATAATTCACAAGCTACCACACACCCTTGCTACCTGCGATAAACTTGTGATTTATCCATTCTGTAACCATTATACTACTCTGTGTAAATATTGTATTAAAGATATTGATAATTAAATTTGATATTAATACGAAATACTTTTTTTATGATTTTATCCCGACGTTTTCACGAAAACTCTACGGCGTGGGACCGAACTGCTCCTTTCTTATGTTTTATTTAGTTGGTTGGTTGATTTATATTTTATTGGCGCAAGAGCCATTTTTGGCCATGCTGAGCCATATGTTTTATTTAGAGTAGCTTTTGATGGCGCCATCTGTTGACAGTATATAGAACTCCATTTCGCGTATGCGCATTAAAACATTATTTACTACAAATGCTCATATTACCCGTAATATTCAAATTTTAATACAATGTTTCTTCTACGTGTTGGCAAGTATTCTGTAAGTTTCGTACCATTCGAAAGAAAACTCTGCATGTTATAATCAAAACACATGCGAAGTTTGAAGTTTTCAATTTAATACCGATTTTTACTTATATTTTGATAAATATTTTTATTGTATCACTTTGGTTCCTAGTAATACTCCTCAAGCTCTGTAAAATGACACAAGAATCAACCTCCTAGCTAAACGCGTTTCCACGCTACACTTATTTATAGTGTTACATAAAACTAATTCATAACAATCACGCGCATGCGCCTCACTGGTATTATGACGTCACAAGCAAAAAAAATACTCTGCGACAAACTGTTTCAGATACGATCTATCCGTTGTGGGGTCAACCATTGTTTTAACAATATCAGTCCCGTAGTTATTAGCGATTCAAATCTGACGGTATTTTCTCACACAAGAAAATTCGACAGACTATCACTGTAATGGGCGGAAAGACGTTTTCACGTCAAAGTAGACAAATTGAAACTTGAGCGATGTGCGTGCTCTAAGACATAAGACCACCATTTGTGATCTGGGAGTGTTTCCAAGTTTCTTTAATCACAATTTTATTCCCTAAATCTTTTTTTAGAATGCTGAAAACATAAAACCCATGTAAAAGTGGGATTTATTTACTAATAGGGAACGAAGTCGAAGAGACTTGAGGAGAAATTCTTGCTGAGATATCTCAGAGCAAAGAAAAA
>BGPR01051429.1:0-10832 GCA_013235015.1 Araneus ventricosus
ACATTTCCTTTAAGTTTTTGGAACGGTTTTATTGAACGCTGAGATATTTTTTAATGTTACTAAGTGATGTCATTGTAGCTTGTTTAAATTAGTATCGTTGTTGCCAGACAATGATATTGATCTCTTATTTCCAGGATGTCGTATTCCCTAAGCATTTTGTGATAAAAATGAGTTGTAAAGATTAATGTTAATTTTTGTGTTTGAGAAAAGAAAAATTTATACTAAGGCTTGAATTTAGAATAAGGGGGGGGGAAAGCACTTTCTATCTTTTATACACTCAACCAAAGGTTCTGAAGCACTAAAAAAACTTTTGCAGAAATAAATGAGCAGAACGAAATGATTAAACCTTAACTAGATTAATAACTAGATACTAGATTAATATTAATAAAAAGGCGAAAATATGCGTAAGCATGCGCCACTACTCAGTGCAGGCTAAATTTCTGCAGCACTCCCTCGGTCAGAACGCATAAGCATCCACTGCGAATTAACCTTCTAGCGGGTGAGTCATCTATGCCAACATGGAAATCAATATCAAACAAAGAAGGCCAAAAATAAATAAATAAATAAAAATAAACTCAGAGTTAATCGAATATAACCAAAAACAAACAAGGAATCCATTCTAGTCCACTTTTTCAAGGGCTAAGAAATATTCGAAATGGAAAATTACGCCAAACATAACTTCTCATAGCCCGAAATTTCCCAAACACGGTACAATGGAGATCTGGACATCAAAAAATATATTTTCAAACAAGAGGAAAAACACACACATCAAAACGCTAATATGATTGATTAAGAATATTAGCCCTCTGGCTATATTAAAATAGCCATCATAAATAAAAAAACTTACCCTATGCCCATAGTTGAGAAATGAGAAAAACCTTTATGTGATCACAAACCCACGCTAATTTTCTCCAAGAAGGAGGAGTTATTAAAGAAAATACTGGTTCCATGCCGCCCTCTATATTCGAAGGAACAAAACAGAAGATGTAGAAACAGGAATTTCTTTTTAGGGAATGAAACCAATCCAGACATATTAAGAAAAAAGCCCTCAGTTTCCATCTATGCCTCAATTTATGTGACATATTTTTTGGACTGTATATTCCAGGCTGCTTTCAAGGATAAGATCCTTAATGCCGTGAATATTAAAAGGGAAATGGTTGTCATTGAGAGTATTCGAAAAAACATTGGAAGTCATCAAAAATAGTTTCTATTACTGCATATTTTTTTTAATTCTGTTAGCTTGACTGAAGATTACTTTTCTAAATACTCTAGAATCTCGTATATTGGAATGAAAATCACAAAGATTTTTACACTTAAAGTTCAATTCAGCTCTTTTATTATATAGGCCAATCGAAGATTTTTGCTTAGTAATCTCAATTTTAATATGTAAAATGGTAAAAATGCTCTCTTGTAAAAATATATAAAACAAAATTCTTTTCCATTGTATCTCTCACATCCCGCTGGAAGGTTAAATTCATAAAACATATGTAATTCAGATGAAAGCATTGCATGGATTTTGAAAAGGAAAATGTATTATTTAATGCCTTTTTAAGATTGAACTTAAATTTTCATCTGGTAATTGTTGAATATACATATAAAACCCATTCAATCCATGCCACCACCGCGGTGGCCTATTGGTAAGGTCTTGATTGTGGAGCCAGCGGGCTCCAGGTTCAAAACTCGATTCCACTGAAGACACGTCCTGTTTGAGGTGTGTGGTGCACGTTAAATCTGACTTGGGTCAAATGTCCTCCCAGTGGAGTGGTGCAGAAGCTTGGAGAGGAATACACAAGTTCAGGTGTCGTTCCTCAACATCTGGCCATGATTCAAAATTACGAGGTCCGTCCCAAAGTAGATCTCAAGTTGATTCAAAAAGGGACGTTAATGTAGCTAAACTAAACTAATTAATCCATGTCATTTTAACAGGTTCGTTGTTCAGTTTAATAAGGAACTTGCCTAATTTTTTTCTCATTTCGATCTCAAAAGGTATTAATGCAGCGTGTAATGTATTGCAGCTATAGTTAAGGAACATTCACAGCTAAGTTAAATTTAACTTAATTTCTTGAGATTTCATCTGGATTAAAATATATAAGTTTATAAACAAACATCAAATTTCTATATTAATAATAATATAATAAAGTAAGCCCCAAGGTGGGGGTGCCTCATTCGGGGCCGTCCACAAATGATGTCACGCTTGGAAGGCGGGGAGGGGGTTCATGAAATTGTGACAGTTTGTGACAGTCTGTGACAAGGGGAGGGGAGGGGGCAACAAGAAGTGTGGCATCACACATTTTGGTTAAAATAAAAACATTTAAAATCAGCAGATAAAATTTTGAAGTTATTTTGAAATTACCAGAATTTGAGGGTATTTTTTTAATCGGGGCTAAAACAACTTTCATGCGCTTCTTTTCCTCAATTATATTCCTTTCTTTCTGAAAAAGGCATTCAGGGTAGGTGCTGTGAATACAGCAGCAGAAATTCCTTCACCATTAGAAGAAAACCTCCCCCTGCTCACAAATGTCATTAAAACACATAATTAAAGTTTAAAAATAAAAATTGAAATATGATCTATAACGTAGTGCTTTGTTTCTGAACTGTAAGTATATGTTTATGTAATATAGCGTGACATGTGACAAGGGGGGAGAGGGAGTATGGTGATGTGTGACAATTTGTGACAAAGGGGGGAGGGGGTCAAAAATATTGAAAAAAGTGTGACATTATTTATGGACAGCCTCTTCACTGGTTAAAAGAAACAGAGAGCTTCGCTAAAATGTCCAATTTGGACCTCCGTGGAATACGACCAACCAGTTTAGTTGTCGGGATTTCATCTCTCATCACCTTGCCCAGGTCCGAAATTTATATTACAGCAAAGTCTCTTGTACATACCATTTCCACAGGAAACACCCTGGTCTTCACAATAGGCATCTGGAGGTGAAAACGGCTCGGCATTATGCCCAAGATTTCAACATTCCAAGCAATACGTAGTTGAAAACGCAACACCGCGCACAAAAGGTCTGTTCGGAATGTTATCCCCTTCCGTGCAATAGGTAGATGAAAGGAGACACCTGTAACTCACAGCACCAAATATTAGTCAATAGTAGCTTGTCAGATGAGAGTGAACATAATGGTGACCGGCCCTGAGAACGCACATCTGATGCTAAATCATTGCCAGCTGTTGTATCAGGGCATACGTCACAAAAAATTAGTCTCCGCGGTTAATCACAGCAATTCAAGATTACGTTTCATAAATAACAAAATATTCTCAATAATTCATCTAATGTGAACGTAATTAAGTTAGCAAACAAACAAAACTGCGGATGATGATTGGCATTGCTACAATAAACACAAATAGATGACATATTAGCATAGCGTATTGCAAACTAACTTTGCAAGGTGCACCGGTTAGTCAACAAGCAAAATTTATGAAAATAATTTGAGTCAGTAAGTGGGAAAAAAATGGGAAAAAAACTACTCAAAACAAATCTCACTCGTTGTATTCCATTGCCTTTATTGAACAAGTATATGAAGTCATACAATTTGCAAGACATTACCGAAGAATTTCTATAATCTTTTCACACTCTTTATTTAACTTGACTTGACTCATGTTTGTACAAATAGAATTTGTAATCGATTTTTCTGTCACTTCCTGATGTGCTAGAAATGTGAAATTCTGTACAGTTGTGTGTCCTCGATGACAACATTAAAAATATTCTAAAAATATTAGATATTTTTGGAACTTAATTATCGATTAATCGTTTATTTTATTTAGTTTGGATTCATTAAGTGAGGCATAATCTGGCAGTGAATTTCAGGAAAATGTATTACAAAATTCTATAATAATGAATTATGAAAAATATTAAAGGCTAAAAAGCAGGAATTAATGAATTAAAAAAGTTGTTTTAAAACTACGCTTTTATTAGTGTATTTGGAGGTGAGAGTAGGTCTCATTATTTAACTTCAATTTTAATTAACAAATAATAATAATAAATGCTTTTTGAAAAAATTATTATTGTATTGAAATTCAGAAAAACAAATTTAATCAGAAAATATGAAAATCGAAACAAAATCGTGAAGGCATAATCGTGAAGGTAATAAGCATGAGGAGTAAATATTCTAAGTTAATTAGAACGGTAACCTTATTTGCATCCTATTTTTAACTAGGGGGCTCTGCACCCTGTTCACTATCGCTTGCCTCTCTCAGATTTACTATGTTTCTTTCATATATATTACGGAAACCCTGCTCTTCTTCGCTCGCTACAATGAGGATACTGTGCAAACGAGCTAAAATCATTTGTGATTGAGTTTAATAGATTTATTGCCAAAATCGCCATAATCGCGCCAACCGTTAGAAAGCTTGCCGAAAGCAAAATGTTTCAGGATTAAAAATAGTTTATTCTTATTTATACTGTGTGTTTGTAATTAAAATAAGTTTGGTTTTAGAAGTTTTTAAAACGTTTAATTTATACTCACTATTTTTCAAAAATGTTTAGGTTTTTGCCATTTTTAGATAACAAATTATTTTTTGTAAAGTTAATAGCTATTTTTTTAAATTTCTGAATCACTTTTCTTCCCAACATAAATAACATATTCACGTTTGAAAGTGAAATCACGTGATCATTTGTCTTCTAGAGATGTTGCCAGTTAAATAATGTGTTTTTTGAGAGAAGCATAAGAGAAATATATATATAATTTTTTTTTTCAAAATTCTTTGGGATTCTTTTTTTTATCCATTGTGGTTTTCCTTATAATGATCTTTGCAGCACCTCACACTTTCACATTTCTTTGTATCTATATTTTGGTTAGAAAATTATTTTCAACTTTTCAATATCTTAATAAAAGTGTCTTTTTAAAAACATTTCCTTTTCATTATTTTTTATTTATTTTTAAACTTTAATATATTTTTTAATTCATTTTTATAAGAAATACTGTATTCCATTTTTTTCAAATTAATTACCAAATGACGCCTCTGATATGAAATCAAAATTAATCGATTGACTGATATTAATTTATGCGAAAAATACTAAAATATCATATTGTCGTCGAGAATACACAACTGTAAAAAATTTCAGAACTTTTAACATCAAGAGGTGAGTGAAAAATCGATTACAAATTTCCATTTTTACCAACAGGAAAGAAGTGAAGTTAAATAAAAGCGTAGAAAAAATTCTAGGAAATTAATTTCGAATGGAAAAAAGGCCGACTTTCGACAGGAATGCCAATTCCGCTCCGGAAACTAATCTCGTCATTTGAAACAGCTGTCAGATGACGAAGACGACACCTGAGCCGACAAAATATTTTTATCTTAGAATTTTTTTCTACTTTTAATTTTTGTTTATAAGCCATTATCATAAATATTACAAAATCTTGAACTCAGTTTCTCTCAAGTTCGTTATTAAGTGACACCATTTGCATAGAATCAAAATTTAAATATATTAAACGTTTAACTGATTATTTTCTGAAAATATTAAAATAGTGTTTTTTCATCGAGAACACATAAGTTTATAAAGTTTCGAAACTTTAGCACATTAAGTGAGTAAAGAATTCGACTACAAATTTCCATCTTTACAAATATGAAAGAAGTCAAGTTAAATCAGGGCGCGTCAAAAAATCATAGGAAACTAATTTCGAATGGACGAAAGGCTGAACTTCGATAAGAATATCAGATTGTCAATCCTGCTTTGGAAACTAATGATTTATTTTCCCTACATTGTCTACCCGTCGTTATGTATAACAGTACTAACATTTAATCTTTTGCCTGTAATTCGAGTGAAATCATTTCAGTCAGGAGTTTTGTCACCTGTCCAAATAGTCTCTATTTGAACTGCTGGGCCATGAAGAGGTAATGGAGGCTCATTACAACAGAATATTGAACTGCCTGTACGAGAAGAGAAGGGCACTTGCCAAGAAAAGACAATTGTGACATTTCATTTCTGTCATCTGTTAACTAGGTTAAATTGATTGTTAGCAGATTTCCATATTTCTTCTTTGGTAACTGAGAATTAATTACTAATATTTAAAGGAGCATGATGAATTTCTTCAACTTCACTGTATCCAGTGTTTCCCAGCCTTTTTTTTGTACCATGCACTGCCTATTGAATATCTAAAAAGACAAAAAATAATAGAAGCAATTTAATTGATGTGCGCAGGTGCTGCATCATCCAGGAAAAAATTGCGAAGTATAAAGACGTAAACACGAATTAAGGGAATTTTTAATTGTGAAAGAGTTAAAAATACAAAAATAATAACAAACAACGATAAGAAGTAAGAATCCGGTGGATGACGTCATCAGAGGCCATTCATCCATGCAGATTCAAAACCAGAATAGGTTTTCTGTAGAGGAAAAATACTTTAAGGTCTGAATTTAATAGGGATTTTATTAAGACTTACTTATTACTTATTATTTTATTAAGATTTTAAGGTTTGAATCTAATATGAATTTTATTAAATTCAGATTTTAAAGTCTTTTTCTTCTACAGAAAACCTATTATCGTTTTGAATATGCATGGATGAATTATCTCTGATGACGTCATCCACCGGATTCTTACTTCTTATCGTTGTTTGTTATTATTATTTTTTTATACCCACGGTGGCCCAGCCTACCCAAAATGGGTGTAAAGCCAAATAGGCCACCGGGGAAATAGAGAAACCCCCAACGCACGTCAGGGGAACGACGGTCCCCAAAGGACAGATTTGAGTCAAATCTAAAAATATACAAACATTGCCAGAACAGCGGCAGTGGTTAAAAGTAGCACAATTAAAAGGTGCTGGACACAAACAATCTGGTTGATGGCCAATACAGCAAACATAGTCTGGCTGGTGGCACATATAATGAACAGAGTCTGGTTGATGGTATAAACAATGAACATGATCTAGTCAATAGTATATATGATAAACACAGTCTGGTTGATGGCACAAACATCCAAGGTCACAAACTTTACCCGTGACATGGGTAGCAATTAAATACAATGATGTGATTAGGTACACACAGTGTACGAGACTCAATAAAAAAAGCGGATTAAAATTCCATATGACAAAAATAAAGCAAATAAATCTGAAAAAATTAAGTCTAATTAAATGTCAATATTAATAATTTAAAATCATGGCGAACCGGATGAGCTGGGCCCAAACATTACCCAAGAAAAAAAACTTTCAATTCAAGGATAGTAAAACTGCAAATGACAAAACTACTGATATTAAAACCCCAGCTCACCGGTCGCCATGAAACACACAACTAAAGGTTTCAATTTAAAAATTTACAATCAAATTAAAATTATTTAAAGAAAAACACACACCACACAAGCACACAAAAACTGAGCTCTAGTCAAATGTAAAATAATTAAAATCAAAGAAAGTAGTCCAATAAATAAATAAAAAGAAAACGCCAAACGGGAATAAACCCGTGACGGCTAGAAGTCGTCAATAGCCCCACCAAGGAGCATAATAAGCAATAAAATTTATAATTTAGAAGTTTGAAACTCAGCATAAATAAAAATTTAAAATTTGGTCGATAAAAACGGGGAATTAAAAAAAAAATCTCATCTCGGAGTTCCATAATTTTGGAGAAACGCATCACACACTATTTTTAATATCTTGATCGGGAAGAGCAATCAAAAGTTTGAGAAAATCCTGCCCTGACCATATAACCAACTACGGCATAAGAATCGGGATGGGAGAGCAGTGGGATAAAAGCATTTAAAAATCTAAAAATTTATAAAAATAGTTATTATACATATAAAAATACATAAAATAAAGTAAAATATTAAAAAAAGAACAAAGTACAACTAAGTATAATGTACAGAGCAGCCCTCGAAAACAAATTCACGAATAGGGCCCAGTATTGACCGGGAATTGGGGAGTGACCTTCACGCCTTGGGTGGCCCTACAAGGAGAATACACTCCCGACGTATTTCGCTCACTCCTCCCGGCAGCACTCCCTATAAATAGAGCAAGAACCCCATCGTGAAAGTCGAAGGCACTTCCTAAGAGAACAACAAAACTTTAGTATTAAAAGATCCAACAACGGAGAGCAACAAACAAGTTTAAAAATTTTAAAAGTTAAAAAGTCCTCCAAAGCTCCAAAGGGTAAAATTTGACGCAAGCAGAGTGAACAAAGTCAAGGAAAGTTACAAAACAAACCCACTTTTAAAAGCTAAAATACAAAGCAAAAAGCTCAAAAGAAATCAATTAAAAAGATCAATTAACAGATCAATTAATAAGATGAAAAGCAAGGATCAAGAAAATAAAGGAAGACAAGGTCGACAAATAAAAATAATTCGTTAGCGTCATTCTCGGTCACCCAAGGATAAACCGAATAACAGCGAAAGAACAAGCAATACAATCGACAGATCAAAGCGAGACGCAAAAGGCCCAAAAGGACTCAGCCTCAAACAAAGTCAACGGTCTAACAGATAAATAGAAATAATTGAAACAGTAAAAGAAACCAAGCAAGTAAAAACACGATCCATAAAAGTGGGGCAAAAAGAATAAAAATTTAATGTATAAAAAAAATTAAAAAAAGCTAAAAAGAAAATTGTTCACACAGTTTGGGTCAGTGAATCGCAAACCTCTCAACTGATCCTGAAAGCCTCCTTCAATTTATTAAGAGCCTGAGGGTTACTAATTAAGTTTTGTAGCCAAGCTTTTTTATGAGCGCCTGCGTGTTTAAGTAAATGAAAGTTTTGGGTGAGCGAGCAGCAAAAGGTGTAATGGTCTGCATCGCCCACCTCCCCACAGACGCACAAAGGGGAGTCCAAGAATTTAAAGCGACATAAGTGTTGTGGAAATGGCCCATGCCCACTTAAAAAGAAGATTAAAAACCTATTGTGAGTTAAAAATTTTGGTCTTACACTTGATAAATATTCCCTGACCCTGGCTCCGGAGGCTGAGTCGTAAAGCCTCCAATACTCGTTCCATTCATTGATCATGTAAGTTTGTAGTGTTCTTTTAATAAAGGAACGAGGAGCATGAATGTCTATGTCTATCCCCGTGGTGGTTGCTAATTTGGCTTGCTGGTCGGCCTTGAATTTCTATATGAGCTTTAACCCAAGAGAGGCCGACCAGATGTTTAAGCTGAGATAAGTCTTTTTTGATATTGTTAACGGAACCAGATCTGGAACTGGCACTCTTAAGTGCGGCAATAGAAGAAAGGCTATCTGTGTAAATGTTTATTGTAGAGTTCTTTTCGGCGGCCCAAATGGCCGCCCTATGATTAGCTGCTAATTCTGCTTGAAATACGGAATTGAAATTCTTAAGTCTAAATAGAAGGTTTTCGATATTAATAGTATTTTGGAGGATGCACACGGCGAATCCAGTTTCATTATCGATTCTGGACCCGTCCGTGTACACCTCATAGTCTGCATTCGGTATATTGCTGTTAAGTGAAATATATTTCATGTTTGATGGTATATTATTAATCATAATATTTCTGTCGAGTTGAATGTTGCCTGTTATATGATTATAATCATTGGAGTGCCTAGCTCAGATCTGGAACTTGATATATTCGGTTTTCGCAACCACATGAAGGTGTGGGGGTTGGGGGTTCAGGTCAGGGCATTTAAAACATTTGTAGATGTTGTTGGGTAAGCCCGTGTAAAACGAAGTAAAAAGATTCTTTGAATGGAATGGAGCCTGAGAATTTGTGTTTTGGTAAGGGCCCCGCCCCAGACACTAGCGCCATAACAATAGCGCGTTATTATTTTTGTATTTTTAACTCTTTCACAATTAAAAATTCCCTTAATTCGTATTTGTATATATGAACTACCTATGCCTTTCTAAAATTCTTATGTCCCTGTATAACATAAAATACATAATTTTTAATATACAAAAATTAAGTTCACTGAAGAGATTTAAATGAGAGGTTTTAGGAAGATATCACTAGGAAATTGTTGAGAAACACAATAAGTAAATTTTTAAAACATATAATGGAGATTTGAAATTTAAGTACAAAATAATTTTAATGAAAGATTTTTCTATATTATTTTAATTATTAGTAATTATTTAAATTTGCTTAGATTCTTGCACTTGATGCTTGCTGCAAAAAGATTTTATGTTAGGTTCCAATTTAGTTAGATTCAGTCTCAAGTCTCCTCGTTATTTTATATCGAGCCAATTTTTTTTTTTCATTTTCGAATTTCCCTCCTTAACCATCAAATTCTCCCCCCCAGTGGGGCGTGGGTCACACGTTGGGAAACACTGATTGTGCCTATCGCAGGGTTTCTCAAACAAAGGCACATGCACATTACTTTTAATGGTACAATTTTTACACAAAACATTTAAATAAATGCTCATAATTGAATGTAAAATTGCTCCTCTTTTAACATTTTGCTTTAATATTTATTATTCAGATACTTATATAATTTATCCGTTTTTGTCATCCCCCCTCCTCAGTTGGTGCTTATGGCGGCTGCCACATTGGCCACATGTTAATTATGGTCCTTGGATTAATACTGAACCGAATAGAAGACTTTTTTAAAGAATTTCGCTTGCTGAATCATAGCGTCACTCCTGTTCATCTTTTCCCTTATCTCTCACTCCGGTAGCTAAACGCATGCGCATTATCTAGCTGAACATTCACCCTCAATTTGTTCCAATGTATTTATAGGGCTTCTTAGCACGCTGTTTCCATTTTCAGCCCATAAAATTTGGTGGGTTATCCACAGGTAGGACTGTACCAACCGCACCTGCGGGCAACCTGATCCCCTAGGCTACTGCACCTCCTCCTCCCTCTCGCTTTCAAAACGGGTTCTACCGCTCTGATTTCTCCAGACTGACGCCCATCCTTCTGTGTCAGGCACCAAGTGACTATCACCTCTTCAGGCACATGAAGCAGTGGC
>BGPR01051430.1:0-10832 GCA_013235015.1 Araneus ventricosus
AAGGCTTCGATCGAAGAATTTTTATTAATTGAAAGCTTTAACTTTATGTCTCTCACTACCCAAGTTTATTACGAAATAAATTTTAAAAGTTTTCTAGCGATTTTTAATACAAGTATATTTAATCAGAGTTATTCTCATCCTATGCAGGTGATCGTTTAAGGATCGTATTTGAATAAATTCATCGTTCATACCTTATTATTTAAATGCGAAAAATGTTCAAGCCCCATACAAACCTATAAAAATACTACGGCTAAATTACAATTGCTTGAACAACCCACTCAGTATCGAATTCACTGGGACAAGCATAATTATTCTAAGATAAGACTTTTAGGAAATCTATGCATTATCTTCTATTTTTGCAGATGAAGATGTCGCAAACAACCATTTTCTAACATTTCAATCCTCATACAATTAAAAACATACATATAGTCTTTCACATAAACTCACTTAAGTTTGATGAAAAGAGATTGAGCAAAAGGTTTATTGTACTGTAAACTTTACGACGTTCACAGGAAGTCTATAATTATAACTTTTGTACTGAATGATATTTGTGTAGGCATTTAAAGGTAGAATTTAAGCAATCCTATATTTATAGAATATGAAAGGTTAATATATTTATCTGTTAGATAAAAATAGATATAAATGAAAGGTATTTCTAAATTTCCAAAAATATATAAATTTCTAAAAAACTTTAAGGTATAATATATAGCCCCTTTTCTCGTTGCAGATTTATTGAGACTTTCTCTCCACTATTATTTTCAGAAAATATAGTTTTTATTTCTGAACCTTTCCTTGGAAATTTTCTATATTTATCTATTTGCACTTTTAAACGAACATTACCTACAATATCGCCTCTTCACTTTTTCAGGGTCTATTTACTTCCCTTGGATTTTTTACACTAATGTTTTGGGTTCTTACTTGTGATTTTTTTTAGAGTTTTCACTATTTTTCACTATTATTTTCACTAGTTGAACTATTTCGTTAAACATTAAACGGTAGTTGATGTCCAGCAATCAAACTTTTAAAATCTTTTATTGTTGCAATTTGCATTTGTGCTATACCTAAGAATTGTCTTCGGTTTCTGCATTCAGATTAATTTTGAATTAGTCGTTTAAATGTGGTGGGTAAGTAAGTAATAGCAAAAGAGCACAATATAACAAAGTGAAAGATGATTGTAAAAGTATGAATGACGTAATAAAGAAAGCTATGTGTTCCTAACTTTTATTTACACGCTAAGTTATAAGAATAATGCCTGTGGACGTCGTTCGACAAGTTGACTTCATAGAAGTAACAGAATTTCCCACAAGTAACCGATGGTCCTGGGCGACTGTACTTGTTACTGCTGAAACTAAAGGGTGACAGAACTTTACATTTTGAGGTTCACATTTCTTGAGAGTTTCGGTGCTTTTTCATGCATTTACGCTGTTGTTGTTGCAACTTATTAAAATGGCAATTACCGGTAAGGATGACCGATAATATATATAGTTTTAAATAACTATTTTATAGAAGAAATAGCTAGTGGTTAATTTACTTCAATTAATTCTGCAACCAATACCTCCCTCAAAAGGAGGCGCGACATCCTAAATGGAGAAGGTTTTGTATGTTCCTGCTATTTGCCAAAACATGTGGTCCCAGCATGATGGGATTCCAGCATATTAGACGGACACTGTGATCGAATACTTGACAAGAGCCCAATATCTCCCTCAAAAGGCGGCGCGACATACCTAAATGGAAAAGTTTTGTATGTTCCTGCTATTATTTGCCAAAACATGTGATTCCAACATGATGGGGTTCCAGCATATTAGTCAAACACTGTGATCGAATACTTGACAAGAGCATTTGGAGCTAAATGGATTGGAAGAATGGGTCTCATCTCCTGGCTCCCAAGGTCATAAGAAATACTTCCCTTCAATTTTTTTAAAGGGGGAGGAGGACGCGAAGAAATCGTTTTCGAAACTCCTGCTGATAGTGATATGAATATTGTGGCAGGAATTCTCATTTTTCGGTGACGTACTGGAGATGCTGGAATTTTCCAGAATGTTCCCTTGTTAGTGCAATGCGCCTTGCAATTCAATGACGTCAGTACGAGTCCTTTGTTCTGGTATTTGGTCGCCACGCTGAGAGCCTGTCATAAGTAAGTGATAAAGATGAGAAATAAATGACATTTGATTCATCAATTGCCTGCACTATTTCCTCCACTTCACCTAACAAGAATATTTTCCTCTTTAGGTCTGCGTTTGTAAACATACTTTCCCATGTTAAAATCGTGTTCTTTTACTCTATTTCCTACTCCCCACCAATATATATATATATAAATCTATACCTGTATTTATCGGTATATTATATAATTTTTTAAAACTTTTTCTTCTTATTTTTATTTTATTCATTTATTTTTATAACTATTTTTATTTTTATTATACATATTTTCAAATTATTTACTGAAATCTGTACCTCCGCTTTTTAGGGATGGGCAGAATTCCGGTTTAAATGCATTAGTTCAAATTGTGTGTAATGTCTTTGGACTTAATGTTATTTTCTCATGTATGGCCTGCCACTGATAATAGGGTATCTTTATGATTCTATGTACACAAGATAAAATCTTCTTATAGAGTTACTATTAACGCATTTTGTCTAAATAAAAAAAGTTTATTGCTATCTTTCATATTTATAAGAAATTTCCTTGGAGGAAAGTGAAGATGATTATATTTAACTTTTGTAACAAGTTTTTCTGATTTGGCCAAAATCTTCCGAAGCGAAAAATTAACTCTTTAATCCCGAGGCGACTTTTTCTACTAATTCCTTTAAAATCGGAACTTTTTGGGAGGAAACGACATGAATTGGACTCTCCCAAACTGGGTGGTCATTTACCCCCCTGCTGCAACCTTCCCTTAAAGAGTACGACAAAGGGCTGTGGTTCGCAAGGATAATTGGACCCCCTATCGCGGTTATCTCCTAAGTTATATCAGAATCTCACTTCCCCTCAAAAGAAGCCAAACGCCTCACATCGGCCTTCTTCGCTGTAAAGGAGAAATTTTAAGACCACCTCGTTCGGTATGAGAGGGTTAAAAAATTCAATCTATGTAACTGGACTGGCATTTAAAATGTGAAAAAAATATTAAAACCGATTCCGATGTAAATAAATGAATTAACACTCTGACTCCTAATCCGGCCGTAACCGGCCATGCTACTTCTCTACTAGTGGGGCGGATTTCGGCCGGTTCCGAAAGGGGGGAGAAGGCAGTTGGGCGAGTAGTCATTAAAGGGACCCTTAGGGGAGAGATAAGAGATGAAAGGCCTGCTATTCATATCTCCCACAACCCGTAGTGAGGAGAAAAGGGGGAATGGGGCAGACGAATCCATTCCATAGATCGATTAGTAAGTAAACCTCCGTGTACAACTGTACTCAGATTTTGAGAACTCTTAATAGTCAGAGGGTTAATTTTGCCTGTTAATATTGTTGGAAACGTCAATCTAAATTTTAACTCTAAGAAGGTTAATTGTTGAATATTAAAAAAATAATAAAAATCTAAAAAAGAAAAAGAGAAGAAAATAACGTCACTGTTTTATCAAAATGTTCGATGTCGAATCTGCAGAATATTTTATTGATGCAAAACACTTAAATAGAGTAGCTACATCTGCTTTCGGATGATTGTGTGTAATAAGTGATTAGTGTCACAAGTATATCGCTAGCATTTCCAGCTGTTATATCAAAATTTCCTATCCCTTCGGTGTAATTTTTGATGGAAAAAATTTTGATATTACAGAGACAATACATTACGGCATATTTTCTATTTAATAAAGAAACTCCTGCCTTTTAGGAATTTTTATAAAATAAGGAACAAAATGGATAAATGGAAAATACCTTTTTAAAATGAATTATATTTTTTCCAAAAAATTCAGCTGGAGAATGTTTATGTAAACACTTTTTCCAAAATAAATTAAATTTGAGTGTAAGAAAAAAATTGTTCATGCTATAACTTAATTACATTTTGAAAACCAGTAGGTATATATTCTGTCTTTTAAATTGGCTTGCCTAAAAGCTTTACTTTATCGACAACTTTACTTATTACCTATTTATAATACTGATCCAAAATGCACATTTTTTGTCATATTGATTTCATATGGAGGTAAATTAATGTAAACAATTTTCAAGAAATATGGCCTCCTGTCGTAGTATGCCATTTATAGCAATTATCAAAGTGTAATTTTAATAGAGAATTAAAACATTGTTTCCTCTAATTAAGTCTACATTTTTTACAACATACCTTAATGGACACAATCAAGAGAAAATAATGGCCATGTCCTAATCTTTCAGTTTTAATGTCTTTTAAGCTTAGGTTACCTTTCGTACAAGCCGAGAAGGTTAAATTATTTGCTCTTCAGGTAATTAGGCAGCAATGAATGAAGGTTTCCTCTTACCTTTAGTCGGGGTGAATTCTCTACTAATGAAAGACTATAAAAGTTTCCATACAGGCGGAAGGAAAAAGTTAACATGTTTTTAAGCCTTTGTTCGCTCTCCAGTCCATTCTTCTCTTACCAAAATAGGAAGAGTAGAAGATGAAGGCGTTCCCATCATCTTCAGCTTTTCAAAATTTTAATCCCTATTATGAAAGAAAAACAGCGTTGAAAAGCGAAGAATTATCATTTCAATTATCAAATTCCAAAGTAGCTGATTATCATTAGTGTGTAAACTTTTTCATCTGTCGTTTGAATTGTGAAATTTGATACCCAATTATAATGGATTTATCCCAAGAATGCATTTGTTCATTAAACAGTTTTCCGGAATTTGATACTGTCTAGTGTTAGTTAAAAATGGTTGAAGTTCGAGAATACTTTATTAAATTTAACTTTCATAATCGTTGTTAAAACCGCTTGAAATGAAGAAGAGCTCTCTAGATTAAAATAGTACTCACGTCTTTCCATTTATTGCAAAACTGTAACTTCCATGAAAATAACGAAATATAATTATTGGGGACTGATGATGAAATTTTATCAAGGATCATATAGAGAATAAGCTCTTTACGCAATTTCAACAACATACTCTGTCAGTAATTTAAATAGCATGCATACTTTTAAATGAAAGTTTTAGCATAAATATCTTTCACAATTTTGCAATATAATTTTATCCTCTATTGTTTAAGGTACTTGCGATAAAACATACATGAAAAAAGAAAATAATGTTTTTCGAAATACCTGCAAAAATGGAATAGAGACGAAAACCCATCATGAAATCAAACATGGCTTCCATCTTGAATTGCATTAGTTTATCAAAGAACAATCATCGATCCAATTGATTTATATAAAATCTACTTGAGATAAATATGAACACTAGTTGCCAAGAATAATAAAAAAATGATTCTGTAACCCATGCAGGATTTTTTCTGACCTTTTGTTCTTAGAAATTCTTGATTTTATACAAGTACCGCAGAGTAACGTTAAGAAAAAATTAGAAGTTTCATTCATAATATCCAATTTATTGTTTATGAAGAATACGCTAATGTGCGATAGAAATTTAAACTGAAACAGTCTCAGTTTGGTAGTATTCTGCAGTCCATGGGAAAATTTATTAGCTCTAAGTCATTATAAATATTGTAAAAGCCTAATTTAGGGTTATGTGTGTTGAAATGAGAGAACACGAAATCTACTTTGTTGTTTTGCATACAGTTTAGCTCATTCTGCATTCAAGTCTACTGATTTGATATTAAAAACACTAGAAAATCACCCGTCATTGAATGACGGGTGCAAATTGCCTCTTCATTCGAGAGATTTCCCGTCAAATTTAACGTGTTTAAATAGATGCATATGCGAGAGCGAAGTTTAACATTGATTGAAAACTAATAAAATAAACATATGTTTTATGACAGGAAAGTTTTTTATTTACATATTATTTATATATTTCTTTATTCAAAAAATCTGTTGGTGAACAACATTCCGTGTGAAGTATTTTTCGCTGTTCAACAATTTTCCTTGCATTTCAGATGTCTAATCAAAACAAAGCACTTCTCTGCTTGTCAAACGTTGCCAAAAAATATTATCAAGTTATATCATCACGATTGCAATAAATAAGCAGATGCATCGTGGCGTCCAAACTATATCACGCGCATGATATACCACTGAGGTAATTTACTACTTTGTATTAAAAAAAGGAAATTAATTTGAAATATATGATTAATATAATTTAAAATTTCTCGGGAACTATTGACCATAACGAGATAAATTTTATATCAATAGATAGAATTTTTTTTTACTATTTTAGAGCTATTAAATTTGAAATTAGAATGACAATTACTCTTTTAAATTTAAAATTACTGAAATTTAGGTTCTCTAATAATGAAATAATTCTGTTTAACGTCTCGCAGTGCCATGGCACGAGTTTTATTGTTGGTGACGTCAGAGTATTACCGAGAGACAGATCTGGGCTATTATATTAGTAATAGTGTTAACTATGAGGAGAAAGGGAAGCAAATAGTGAGGTTCCTCAACATTTAATTCCGGTGCTAGATACTTACTTTTATTTAAAAAGAGACATCCCTTGCAACATTTCCAAGAAAACTGAAATATCACCAAAATAGTAAAAGCCACGTGGATTCATAATCCACATCATAATTTTGTTTTAAAAATGCGTATCTTAAAGCCTTATAGAATGGTTTAAGTCTCGATGTCATTTTTACCATTTATTTTGTACATATTCGTTTTCATAATTATAGATATTGAGTTTTCATCAGTATTATTTTATTTCAAACAAACGTTTTGAATGCGTATTGTTTCCTAAATAAAGACTAATTTATGTAACTAGATCAACATCCCAAGCTGAAGGTCTTTAGAACAGCAAGAATGACAAAGTGGTTAAAGGAGATAGCTTCATTTTTGTAGAATTTTTTGTAAATATGTTGATTATTTAAAGAAAAATTCTAATTGGAATCAATTGGACAGAGAGTTTTAAGTTAATGATCAACTACGGTCTCTCACTTCCTTTTATATAAAGATTTACCTCTTTCACCGTTTAACTTTTCCTTATGTAACGAAACATTCCTGGAAAAATTGCCGAGGCAGCTTAACAAAAATCTGGATCTTAGTAGAACTATTTTTTCAACTTATCGAATGCTCGGTTAGTTATATATGCTGTTAATACTTAAGGTATCCGACTGGTTTAAAATCGTCATTTTTGATGAAATTATCAAAAACATTTTATGACTTAATTTTGTAACCTGTTTAATCAGCTTTCTAAAACTATCTCACATTTTACTCTACGTGAATTACAAATGGAGTTACAGCTGTTTCATTACCGAGCTGTAAGCATTATTTTAAGTTGCATGAAAACTTTAGATGCGTTTTCCGAGAGATGATATTTTTGAGGGAAACTGTCGACCGTAACAATGATTTCTCAAAACGTTATTCAAGTACTGATATGAAATTTTCTGAGATTGTTTTCTGTAATATGCTTGATGTTTTCCTCTAAAAACTAAGGTAAATTTTAAAATCAAGTAACATTTGTAAGTGTTTAAGCATAAACGAAAAGCATTTTTTATCAAAAATTACCAGTTTAGTAACTATGTTCAGCTACATTTCAAAACAATTTTGAAGTACAAGAAAGATTTTAGAGCGTAACACAGATAACTGTCATAAAAATGTACTCCTACAAGGATTTATGTATATTTAGAATATGATTTTGTCTACGACTGTTAGCGTAAAGCAAATAGTTCAGTCATTTTTCTTCAAATTTCTCAGTTTTTTTAAAAAATATTATTTTGAAAGCTTAATTTTACAACATTTTCATAGTTTTAAAACATATGCAGTAGAAAAATAACATTAAAAAATATATATATTTTATTTTTCAAAAAAATGTCTCCGAACACAGTCGGATACCTTAATTAGATATTAAGTTACAGATACTGTACACTGTACCAGATTTTTTTGTGATTATTTACTTATTTATCCTTTCCTATGCGAATAGACCGGGGTAAATGATGTTGCCCTAAATTCTTAGGATATCATTCCCCTGACAAAACTAATTTGTTTGTTCCTTGATCAACTTGTAAACAGTTTATTCCCTTGTCATAATGTATACGAATGTGAAGCCTACATTTATCTCTACTAATAATAAAGGGTAATGTGTGGGTGCTGGCGCTCTATTGGGTATATCTTAGAAAATAGAGCTAAGGAATTAAGGAGAAACATAAATTTTACGGTGGGAATGTGCACCTCGGAGCCGTTAAATTCTTGACATTTTAATTAAAATTTAATTAATTAAAAATTAAGAGAAATGTTAGCGTTTTTTTCTTGATAACTTCCGAAAATATTACAAAGGATTTTTATATCATCTAAAAATTCAAGATATCTTATCAATGTATCCAATAATGTAGCCGTGTAATTTTTTCCTCTAATTTTAATAATTTAAAAAAATATTTTTACACAAAATTTACAACAATTCTCTTCACAGTTGCAGTGAGATTCTAACCGTTTTCATTGTTTAAACAAATATTAAAATACGTATGCTCTTCCACTGTTGAAACAAAAGGTAATATCCTAATGGCTTTTACTATCGTTTTTTATTTTATCAATTTTTCTGTGAAATCGGTAAACAAAAACCATGTAAGGTGGTAAGTATATTATGAAATATATCCAGTAAGTTGAATGATTACTCTTTCTAATCTTTTCTTCTCTTTATAAGCATGTTTCAATGCAGCTGACTTGCGGTGGGATGTAAAATGTGTCGCAGAATTTTAATGGTGAAATCAAATGCATATTTTCCATGAGGAATAAGAAAGTGAAGTTTGCGCCGACAAGGAACAATTAGATTTCACATGATACTAACAGTTACTTCAATACGTTAGGGACGTTCACGTTCGCAAAGAACAGCGATGGTACAAAGCTACTAAAAGAACACGTGTAAAATGTCTACCACAATTTGAAGTTTAAAATTACTTTTTTAAGGGACCCATGATTATAAAATTATGCATAAGAGATTCAATTGAAATTATATTCTTGGGGAAAAAGTTGGCCGCCAAAGCCGGCTAGTTGTTAATAAAAGGAATAAAGAATTGTTTATACCGTAGACTTTAAATAAGAATGCAGAAATTGCCTTCGATTGACTTGAATAGAGAGGAAAGCACTTTCTTTTGCTCTCCACCGGACTCTTTGATTAAAAATTTGTTTGGATATTTTGTGCACCCACTATCTAAAGGTTAAATTGAAAATAAAATTAAATAAATAAATTGCCATGAGTAATAAAACTTTCAACCGATTTCTTGCATTTATATAAATCACATTCTTTTATTACTTACATTGATATTATTAAATTCTTACTATACATGATTGCTTAGGATTTTAGTATTCTATTATGTTAGATTATTTGTAAGAATTTTTCTCCATATTTATCATATAAAAGATACAGTGTATTTCATTATATATATGTCAGTATTAGATATTTCTTATCATTTTTGTTCAATAATTCCTTTAAATTTCATCGTCGTCATTTCCGTATCAAAAAGAAACAACAACATTTAATTTAATTATCCATTTAGAAGGAGCATGTTTCATCATCATTCAGTTGCAGTATATGATTTAAAAATAAAGTAAATAATGAAAATATAAAATACAAGATATTTTTCTGGTTGTATTAACTCATTGTATAATGAATAAGTTTCCTAAATTGCTTCTAACTGCACTTGATATGCAAATGATATCTAGATATTTACAAAACCACGCTTTCATTATTAATATTGTAACTTATTTCCTCTTTCAAAGCACTTAATTAAAGATATTTTAATATTCACTGGCATTATACATCTGCTTTGTAACTATTGCGTAAATTTTTAATATGATTAAATGCTTTGAAATTTAGAAGAATAAATGTCTCTGACGCAAGATCAAAATTCTAATTCCTTTACCAATTTTGTGGCTCATTTTCTCTTTGAACTGATTTAAAACTGAAATTTTACTGCAGTAGTTTGTTTCTTAGCTTTCTGAAAATGACATGATTTTAATATGATTGAATAACTTGGAATTTTCTAAAAATAATTAATTTTTGAAAAGGATTTGCTGTGTTCGTACGACAATTTGTGAATATTTCACCCATTCCAGCTGAAATTAATAGCAGAAACACACAGAAAGGCACATTAATTTGATGATGCCAAATACCATCACAGACCCTATCTAATTAGCATAGAATATGACATCATTTAATGAGACATAATTTTAAATAACTAAGTCTTTCGGCCGTTATTAATATTATTTTTAAGATAAAGGAGTTTGATTGCAAAATGAATTGAGGTAACAAGGTAATAAATAAAGCAGCATATAGGAAAATGCATTTTACAATTACATAACTTTATTTAAATTAAAGCAGAAATTGTCTCTCCGTTCGTCTCATGATTTCCCGCTTTGTTGACACCACTGAGTTTGTTAAAAGTTCTTCGGCCAACCTCAACCTCGAAGTCATAAAAAATACTATCCACTCAAATAGAAGAATCAACAACATTTGCAACAACCATTCTGCTAGTGTAAAAGCCATTGACAATTTATATATTAATTTAAAAATTTATTATTAAAAATTTATTAATTATATAAATTTAAAGTTAAACAGATCCCCTGGATATTTCTCTAATATTAAGAATTGAAGAATTTCCTAATTTCTTAGGTTTTATAAAATTGGTTTTCGAACACATAAAAATTCTCCATTGTGCTGGAAATAACTATAATACTCATGCTATACCCTCAGATATTTTAATAAAGGTGCCCCTGGAAATTTCTTTGATTTATAAAAATAAAAAAGGAAAATAAAAAATTATAGAAAGCATAAAAACAATTACAAAAAAAGTTTTAAATACTAA
>BGPR01051431.1:0-10832 GCA_013235015.1 Araneus ventricosus
TAAGAGAGGAAGCTGAAGGCTTACTTTAGTAAAATTGTCGAAAAAAAATTTTTTTTTCCGTCAAACATCATAAATTATAACTTACATTTGCTTTCTGTGTAAAAGAGTAAATGAGCGATCAAGGAAACAACCATATAAAGAGTAAAGTTTTGATTACTTTTTAGTTTTTAATGGATATAATTTTAGGTACTATTTAAGTTTCTTTTCAAAGACTCTTTTAGTGTTTAAAAAAAATTAGATAAACTTAAAACCCGCAAAACTTTTCATAGCGTGGTTTGGAAGAAAAAAATTGTCTCTCAATAAAAAAAATTCGGCTTTTTTATACATTGTTATTCTTCTTTTATTTTAAATGCTTTATTTTAAGAATCATTGAATGAGTGCAGAAACAAATTCGATAAAACCTCAATCAATATGTATAAGCTAAATTTACTCCCGCAAGATGTTTACTCATCAACAGTCTAAAGAAGAACAATTTAGCATGGCCTCCATCTTTCTTTACTTTTGTCCAGAACAAAACTTGCTTTGCATCATTTTGTGAATTTATCGATAGCATTTTTCCCCACATTATATAGACTAAAAATTTTGTGTATGTTTGATGGCATTTACATTTATTTTCTTATTTCTTTTATTATTTTCTTTCCTTTCAATATTTGGAAATCAATTTTTATATACTTATATTTGGATCAGACGCCTTTTATTATGCGTAATTTAAGTGATTTATGTGTTGTGTGATATTTTTGTGTATTTGTTCTTATTTGTTTCTTGATTGTTTTGTTGATGTTGTTGTTTTCATTTCTCCTCACCTTGTACAGCTTTTACTCCATTTCTCGTTATTATCCATTTTTTGTGTAGATCTGACCAGTTTTTTTACATTTATACATTTTTTTAAAAATTTGAATATGTTTCTGTGTCTATTCCCCTGGTTAATTCACTTCATTGCTTAATTCCCTTCATGTGTTCGTATGAATGTGACCAATTGCTGTGCATTTGTTTCGTATTTGTTCCCTATTATTTTTGGAATATGCATTTTTATAATTTCCTTTGAAACTTTCTTCAACGCTTTATTGAGTATTTTATTTAATTATGTAAGCTTTATGTTGTGCTTGTTGGTGCACAAGGAGTTCTTCTCCAGAGAATGCAAAAAAAAAAATGATTAAGAAAAATTACAAAATCAATTTAATTTTTGTATTCAAAATTCTGCATTGGGAGAACTTAGTAATGTTTAGAAATGTATTTTTGGTATTAACCCTGTCAGGGGCACAAGCAATTTATTTATTTTTTCGTGAAAACATTGTTAACCAGCGGGAGTGGTCTCCCCTAAACTTTTTCTTATACTTCCCCAAAAAGGTGCTGTTTCCCCTGCCTCCGCGTGGATAAAAAAATTTGAACCTACTGTAACCCAGAATCCAATGACTATCAGAAGGTTTTTCATTGTAGATTATAGTGATTGTAAAATATTTAGGTAAAGAATAAAATTCAAAGATATGCTAACCGATTAAAACGCATCTATCACACACTGCTAGGTTCGACTCTTGCCGGCTCAAGGACAAAGTGACGCAAGCCTTCCGCGTGCACAGAGATTGCTACCAGTACGCATGCGTATGGAGAATGGGATTAGAAAAATTAATTATGCAATTTGAACGCCTTTTTTCTACCGAATGAAACAAAATTTGAGCACAGATATATAATTAATGTTAGCAACCGATATACCAATTTTAATTTATCTAAGCCAAAGCGTTTAGGAGCTATAATTTTTACAAGTATGCGATTATACAGTTCGACAGACCATCAACCCTTTCGACGGATTTGGTCCAAAATGTGACACGGGCCTACATTCACGATAATAAAACTGTGTACCAAATTTTATCTATCTAGATATTCAAGTTTTTGAGTTATAGTGTTCATATGACCACGGACCGACAGACAGATTTCCCGTGGACGGATGGATTTTATCCAAAATTTGATAGAAACCTAAAAATTATATGTAAAGATCACATACCAAATTTCATCCCAGTAGCTCTAATGGTTTTCGAGTTTTCTTGTTTACAGACAGGCAGACACACAGACATAGTTCCAAAATTGTGTTTTTCGGACTCAGTGAGGTCTAAAAAATGGAGATTCGCCAAAATCTCGAGTTCGAATTTTTTGACTATTACAATACTTTCTTTTTGTAAACTTCGTATGCGAGAAAGTAATAACTGCATAAATCCATTAGAGAAAAAATAGAATTAGTGCTGCCAACTATTGTCTTTATTATATATTAAAAACACATTCTTTCTTCTGAATCGTCAAAAGACTACCGTCTGGATAAGATAAAAGCTGATAGAGAGGTTGTTCGACGAAAAACCACCTCCCTTGATATAATTGCTACACTTTGATTTAGAAAGTTTAAAATATTCTTCTATTATATTTTTTACTTCTCAGAATGAAATTTTTAATAAAATATTTCCATCAAACTTCATCAGATCAGAAAAAATGGTGCTAAAATATTGAGTAACAACTGAAAACTGTAAGATTTGGTGAAACGTACTGTTTTCTCAAAAAAAGGGGGGAAATATTATTTATTATGAAGACTAACATTTTACTAAAGATAGAATTATGATTATTTTTAATTTCAAGAAATCATCACGTTGAGGTATTAAAGGAGAAAAACAGTCTAAAAAAAGGGACAGAACTATATCAGAAAAATCTGCTATTGAATAGAAGTAAAATAATGTCGGAATACTCTAGTATGGCTAATAAGGTTTCGCCAAAACAACAGCTCAGAATTTAGACGAAAATGTTTTGGAAACAGAGTATTTGATGACTTGAAGAAAAGTTTCAAAAGTTTATCTGAATTGTAGTTCAGTATTTATCTTTTTTTTTTCAAAAATCATTGTTATTAACTTCACTTACAATATACGTTATCCACTTACATTCCATTACAATTTTATCATCGTCGCAGTATTACACACGTGGTATGCTTTGAGCTGCTACTTAAGTAAAGCAACTGAAATTTCACTGTAAACAAAGTTATTTTTAACTCTAATCTGCAAATGGGATCAAAGATAATTTTTCTCTTTGCATGCAAATCCCGTTTGCTTCGAAATAAGACAGAAACTAAACAACATAATTAATGAAATTTTGTTTCGTTGCAAGTTACTGTTCTCCTTCCAATAGCACATTAATACATTTTGATTTTTAGAAAGATTATAAAGACAAAAGATTATATGCGTGATTTCAAATAAATGTAAGTCATTTAGTTATTCGAATTATATATTAATAAAACAATTCTCTTGTATTTAAATTTTTAATACAAAACAACATATCAAGTTTAAATGGTTATTTTTCTACAACTGCGCAACTTAAAATGACTTGCCTTAGAGAATTATTTCTTTTTCTGCATTCAAATATGTAGATTTTTATCTCTATCTTTTCTTTAAACTTAGTGATAATGGAAATGTTTCGTCGTATCTACTAATAATTTAGAAGTCTGCTATAGATTGCTCACAGAACAGATTGCTATTAAATTCTTCATCATTGGCTAAAAAGATGTCTTGTTGAAACTGTCTGTTTTTTTTCTATGGATATATCAAAGATTAATTACAGCCATTCAAGCCTTAACTTTGGATCTGCTACACATAATGTGGTGTGATTTTGCAATCGAATAGATACAAATCGAATTTCCCATGACAGTCATATTGACCATTTATGAATCTGTAGAAAGTTTCTAAAGCCAACATTGAAGCATATGAGAACCGCAGAATTCTTTTATTATATATATTACTCTTAAAATAAGAAAATGGAAATAAATGTTAGAAGTATATAAAAGTAGATACCGGTCGAGTTTTCATGATAATCTCATTGATTATTTATGAATCTGTAGTATGTTTCGAATGCCAACTTCGAATATTTTCACAATGTAGAATCCTTTCATTATAAATTTTATTATTTTTATTAAGCCTTAAATCACTGTTATTTAAATGCCACATTTACGAAAACTGGACTTGAAAGAAACTTCACGTGACTCAAAAATAACAATTTGCAAAGATTAGTAAGAAAAATTACATTTCTGAAAAAAAGGAGGTCCCCCAAATGCAAGAATTAAATAATGCCGTAATCAGCCTTTTGTCAAACGTGTAGCACAGACTTTTGGAATGTTAAGTAGTTCAGAAACCACACATAATTCAGGAGTTATGTAAATCATTTCATAATAAAAAAAAATTTTAAGTTTTATCTGGAAGCTTCTCTATCAACTCTCTATATTTTTAAAGATTTTTTTTGTGGTAAAATTGTCAAATAAAGCCAATGATATATCATTAAAAAGTAAATTCAATCTTCCGAACTTCCTTATCATTCAAAAGAAATGACTAAAAAGCTGTTTACATTAATAATTTTTGTTTCTAAATTTGACTGAGTTTAAAATGAACTAAATCAATGAATTTCAATTTCGTTTTCTCGTGTGTATGCACTTAATTTAATAGGACAATATCAAATACAAATACACAAAATTTAATTTAGTAGAACAATATCAATATCAAAATACAAAAAAAATATTCAAAGTTTTGGATACTTTTCTTCTCATGTTATTTTATATACAAAAGATAAACTATAATGACAAAAGAATCAATAAATTCTAAAAAATTAAATTTTTATCACAAAATAAGCTTTTTTCCAAGAGAACTAACAATCTAATTTTTCAAGATACGTAAATTTAGCCTTACAAATAAATGAATTAAATTTTTTCTACTTGAAAATTAGATAATTAAAAATGCATTTTATTCATATTAATAAATTTTCATATATTACGGATATGAATAGTACTTTTCTGTTACAAAATGGTACAGCCATAATTAGATGCTGAAATGCTGGATATAAAAACAAAATAAACATACAAGTTCTTTTGGAATGTTTTAACATAAAATATTTTTTATCAGTTCAGGAAAACGCTAATTAAAAACAAGTTCTATTAAGTCGGTAAACAATAAGATTTTAAGTTAACTTAAACGTTAATGATAAATTATATTCATTTTTATCTTAATTTAAATACTTGAAAAATTCCGTTGACTACCTTTATTCGAGATGAATTGATTATATTACAAGACAACGTATTCACGACCCCAAAAAACAAACCATCTTATTTGATGTCCAATATTATGAAACTTTTCTTAGACTGATAAAGCCGGAGCAGGAGTCACTATATAATTAATCAGATGGATAAAAGGTTTGAGTCTACAAGTGGAAACTCTAATTGTCCATTAGAACATAAAAAATAAACAATCTCAAATTATTAAAGTAACTAAGAAACTCAATAACAAAGTTCCAAAATGTATACCTGTAGACACCCTATTTACGTTCAAACCCTTACATATCACAGAAAAATAATCGGCATCAGACTTCCAGACATTTAATAAAGATGGTGTGGAGGATGTTTATTTAAATAATAATTCACATATAATAGTTTAAGATGCTGATGAACTCAATCTGTTTTTAAAATTTTATGTCTCTGTAGTTTCTAGAATCAGAAAGTTTTCATTTTATTCTGGTAAGACGAAATTTCTATAAATGCTTCTCTTGCATAGTAAAATCATTAATCAAAATTAAGTTATATTTACTTGAGCAAAATAATTTTTTAAAATAATTAATGTGTATTAGAGGCAGAGTATTTTTTCTCCTGCCATTTAACAAAGTAGGAGGATTCCTCAGTTATCAAACAGAAACACAAGCGGTTTTATGTAAACCAAATTAAAATTTTATATGAAAACTCTATCTATATTCAAATTTTATCCTTCAAAATTTGACATGATACCAATGACAACAAAGAGTACTTTATTCTCAAGTTTTCTTTGAAGTTGTTATTATCCGTACATGATTTTATGTGTTGAAATTATCCGTACAATAATTTAAATAATGAGATATACTGCTTTTCCCACTCTTTTATTTTCTAAATATAAACAAATCTGAGACTCTGAGGCATCGTTTTTTCGGAAGTTGTGGACAAATAGCAAAACCGATCTCTGAATAACTGTCGAAAGAGGATTCAATAATTGCGGGATTAATAAGTGCGGAATTAAAATTATCATTAACATCTATTTGCATTTATTCTAACTTCAGAAGCTTCAAAAATATTTCTAAATGGCAGCAAACACATGCTGAAAGATAACTAGTTAAACTAGCTCAAATTTCGAATTTTCTTAAGTGAATTCATTAAAGTTTAATGTATGTAACTATACAAAGGGTATCACAGTAAAATAATATGTAACACTGAGACACATCTAAATATGAGAATTGTTACTCAGCAGAGCAATTCTTTAAGTTGTAAGAAGTCGGAAAAGGGATTCAGTAACTTCCTAATTAAAATCTTACGGAACTGAATTAAAATTTATATTACAGAAGCAGTTACTCATCATTGAAAAGTTGAGGTAGGGATCATGAACAGAATAACGATAAAGTAACCACCACGCATTGTTTTAAAACTACAACTAAATTATAAAAGAAATTATTCTGCATTAAGCCCTCAGACATATCATACAGACGGCTTCAATTTCTTAAAAATTATTCACAGACAATTTTTTGAGGTGCTAATCAACTCCATATCTTTATAATCTGTCTACAGACTTGCTGGAGACACAAAAATATTTTCATTTCATCCTAATAAAGTGCAATACACCCTATAAATAAGGGTACACGTGTCTTCACAAAGTGGCTTTCAGAGTATTAAAAATATATTTGCAGTAGGAATGGTTATTCTGGTAATGTGCCGAGAGATGTGAATGTTCAGATTTGTATAGCATCTCAAAAATGGAAAATACATGTTCTGGGAAATACATGTACGTTTAGTAATTCCTTATCCATAAGAAAGAATTTTAACCCTTTCCAACTCATTTCTAAGTCATTTCACAAGCAGCGAACAGTTTAAATATGAGTTTAACCCCTTACGTCTCGCATTTTTTTTCGGTCTAATAAGATGACCCCTCCTGTTTTGGAAAGGGACTGTCATTTTCATTCATCTAAGAAGGCATAGAATACTTGAGATACTTATGGATTCTACGTAATTTTTGTGTCAAATTATACAGCTAATTAATAATTAAATTTATGTTTATAAGCCTAAAAATGCGATAATTTGATGCACGTCAATATGACGGACGCGAGGCTTAAGGAGTCAATGAATGAAAATATTCATGAGTAGTAGAAGCGAATGTATACATAAAAATAAAATCTTCATTGTTGGAATAATTTTTTGTTCGGAATTTGCTTAAATATTGGTAACACAGTTGCTTATATATCGCATTATGTGTTAACTACATTTTTCAATGAACTAAACTAAATAGTTTTTAAAAATAGTCAACAATATTTATTTGCCGTTTCCATAATTATTATCTAAAAATTATTCTTACTGAATTGGCTTCAACCTTTTCGAAAATGTTGTTTTTAGAAAAACATTTCTAGTAGCTAAATTCCAAGATCCCCAGCCTAAAAAACATTCTAAATTGAAACGGAATAACTTCGTGATTCTTGGATTCTTATATGGATATAAATGTTTGAAATTATTTTTTGTGATACTTTGCTGAAGACTTTTCCTGATATAATAATCACAATTCATGATATAATTTAGTATTATGATATGTATTTAGTATCATGATATAATTTAGTATATAATAATCACAATTCGTGATATAATTTAGTATTTTAGTTAAAGTTGCTATTTTTATCATAAAAAATAACAGTTCAAGGAACTGAATTATAAAGCTTTACCTTCTCATAGGCGATGTGTTGTATAAACTTTCAACCGATAATTTCATATACATACTATTTTATCCACGCATTTAAAATAAAAGAAAGAACAATAGCAGTAGCTGTCCAAAAAGTATGAATTTTCACTAAATTTCTTCTCCAATATATTGAACTTCGAAATAGCCATCACCATCGTAGATGATCATCATCATGTCTGATATAAGCAAAACTAAAACGTACAGTGAATGCATTTTCATTCTCAAATGTTTTGAACTTCCTGTCAGCGCCTTTCTAGAAGAACGTGTAACTATTTCAAAGAGAAATAACAAATTCAAAAATTCAAGTACTCTGACACTTGCGTCTGTCATATTTGATGCAAGCGCAGGATGCAACACTGCAATGCCTGGGTGAAATGTTATATAAATTGAAAGACCATAATGGAACCTGGCATTTCTTTTTTCCGCAGTTTTTATTGCTTCAGAATTTTTAAGTGACAAGAGCATCGTTTGAGATAAAAGAGAATATAATGTGTAGAAAATTTACGCGCACGCAAGTATCAGAAGGCAAATACATATGGTTGAGAAAGAATGAGATGTTTGGAAATTGTGGACATTGGCTGCTTAAATTTATATTTTAAAATCCATCAAAATTTCCTATTTATTTTCCTTATATTTATGTTTCATATCCATCAAAAATTTAAATTGGCAAGAAATCGATAGTTTCTTTACGTTTATGAAACTATGAGAATTTATACGTTTACAAAAATTATAAGCAAATATGATATTTCACTTGAAATTACGATACATTTGTAGATCCTCAGGCTTTATATGGGTTTAACAGAAATGAATTAGTCGATTCTTTGAACTAAATTGCTATATTATTAAGCTAAAGATCTTTACATTATTACAATATTTATGAAGCGCTATTCCAATGAGCTATATAAAAATATTATTTAGTTCTGGTTCAGCTTATGATCGGGACCATTGTCGTTAGGACTTCATTGCTCGACTTTCCTCGGAAGCTCGATGTCTTGTTCTCTCTTGCTCTGTGTGACATCAGTGGTATCTAGCTGATAATCAGCTAGTGGCCCACACAAATGTATGTATGTATGATACATATACATATATCATATATACATAGTATGTGTGATCTATGTATATATATCATACCTGCGTACATATGTATGATGAAGGTATGAGAGCAGTTTCAGCTGTTGTTTCATTTAGGAATTTTTAAAGGAATCTAAATCTTAATCTAAAGATAAAAAAGTGAGAATATATAGATGTTACGATCAATGTGATTAATTGGTTATTATTTACAATATTTATGGTTATTATTAATACTAACCGGCTTTTATTCATACTAGCCGGTTAAAACAACCCGTTTATTATGAATAATAACCAGCTGTTATTCATTCTAACCGATTATATCAACCTGGATATTATGAATAATAACTGACTGTTATCATACTACACGGATCTTTTACTTTAACCGTAAGACGTACATACCAGGCGTATAAATTTAATGCCTCGTTGGGGATCCGCAGAGCAAACTGAAGTAATATTTAACACAGTGAGAAATTATATCGAATTGCTTGTTTAGTTCCCTGATATCAAGGTTCCGTTTTAAAACTACAAAAAAAGAGTTGGGGGGTTATAGCTTACGAAGCTTCGAATTGAAAAGTGAAACTTATAGGATGTATAAGGAAGTAAGTCTGATTCGGATTACATATAAAATATATGTTTCAAAAAAAATCACCGGATTAACAATAATCTGTGTTAAAAGGCTGAATTATTGAGGTTATAATATATTTGTAATTAACATTTTGCATTTCTAATTTCATTGAAACTGTAATATGTAGTACGGTAATGATAACGAATTTAAGAATCTGTATTCAAGTACATTATCGTAAATTCGAAGATATTCGAAGATTCATGATAAAGAAATTCGAATTCGATTCGAAAAAAAACCGCAAAAAAGAGTGAAGAGCAATTGAACCAAATTCTTCCTCAAGCGACCATGGAATTTTTTTTAAAAAATAGTTTTAAGACAAATTTGAAAACCTCTCTAGAATTATTATTCAACTCAATATAACACTGCTCATCAAAACCTTTTATTTTGTTTCATGATTATTATTTAAATTGCTACGAATATGACGCTACACTTTCTAGACGTCTTCTAGTTCACATAGAATTTCCTTTCAAATGCAATATTCGCAAATTTTCTCTCAAAATCTAGTAATATCATTCAATTATAACAACACTTATATTTATATCATGAAGTTAGAAATTCAAATGGCTAAAACATTCACAAAATTTTTGTTATGCAATTATTCAATGTAAATAATCAATTAGCAAGTATCTTTACATACGTTAAAGAGCAACATTTTCCAAAATAATGGATCATTAAATATCTTATGCTTTTTTCAAAGATCTTATGTCTTAAATGAACTGGATAGTCATAAAATGACGGAAGATGTTTGAAGCCCTCTTCAGGTTATCCAATGGACAAAATGAAATTAACTTTCAATGTAACCACCAAATAATGCTTGCTTTTTCCGATTTATAAATAAAGGAAATAGTATCAAATGTGACCTCCAAGGGAAACATTCACATTGTAAGGGTGTGAGGGAAATGAATTTAGAAACAGATACAGCAGAACCTCGGAAATCCGAACATCAGGAATCAGAAATTTTGAATAATCCAAACATAATTTTAATTTTCTGAAAACTTTTTATTAAAAAATGAAGATAGGAATCAGAAACATGAGCATAAAAATCAGAAATAAAGCTAATGTTTATTTTTAACTTAAAAGAAACATTTGAATTGGTATTTAAGTATGAATACAGCACATTAATTAGTAGAAACAAAATCGGCTGTCTTCTTCTGACGTAAGGAACTAAACCTGCTTGACGATGCGAATCGCTCTTTCCGTACTCACAGAGTACCCAAAGACTGCATTAGGTATGTCAACACCTACTGCATTTGGTATCTATTGCATATGGTATCAAATGCTTTTGGTATATCAACAGTATTTACAGAATTTTCCTGATAATCTGAATTTCCCGGAATCCGAACAGATGTCAGCCACGATTAGTTCGGATTTGCGAGGTTCTACTG